>CM069140.1:48438359-48478359 GCA_035221665.1 Okamejei kenojei
GAAAGGAAGAGAATTGGAGGAAGGGGAGAGGTGGTAAATAGGTGGGATTGAGGGGTGTTTAATATGATGGAGAGGGAAGGCTTTAAAACTTCAGTGAGTACCTTTTTGCATGATTGGAAGGATTAAATTGATCATATCTGTATGTAAATATGGCAAACGTATCTTTTTATCTGCACCAATGCTGTGTGACAAAAGTCACAAAAGATATCAAGTCATCAGAAAGATTAAAAGGTGTAGGACATGCAGATCAGGTTTATACATTAGATAGACCCCAAAATGGCTGGAGATCTACAGCGAAACAACCTGTTTCTGATGTGGCAATAAAAAAAGGGGACCTGCTCCAACAGCATTGTGCATGCAAGAGTATCTACAAATCAATAATTATTCAACTTTTAGCTGCGATTAACCAAACTTTTTTCTTTTAAGCATTGTTTCTACATCAAACAGCCTTTATCAGACAAACATGTATGCTATATACAATCACAAAAAATCCCCAATAAAATTGCTATGCATATAAGTTTTTGATTATCAATAAAGGACAGAGAGAAAGTGAAATTTGCCACATTGTTATTGACAGTACATTATGAGTTTTCAACAATGAGGATTCTAATTAAAATCATCCAGTTATAAAAAGTAAAATGTATAATTAAAGACTAGCTTGTGCTGAACTCAATAAAATCTAGCGCCACCTGAGAAAGAGATGACAGGTAGTTTCAATTAAAAGGGTTAAAGAATGCCAATGAGACACGGTGAGAGTTGCTGCCACATCACTGCACCAGAGACTTGGTTCGAGTCTCGATCTTTATGTTGCCTCTGTAGAGCTGCAGGTTCTCCCTGTAACCCCAGCTTTAGGTTTCCTCTGTGCTCCGTTTTCCTTCTACATCCATAAGATGTGGAGATTTGTATCAATTTGGCCTCTGTCTTAATTTGCCCTTAGTTTGTAGGAATCATGCAAAGTGGATATACATGGATCTAATATGTAATAGATAATCGTCAGCCACTCACTGCGGCATGTGCACGCCCTCAAAGAAGAGTCACTTTGCCCACTTTCTAGTAACGATGGAGAAGGATCTTGTTCTTTAATTTGTCACCTACGGGACTTCGGTGGCGCGCTATGGCGGAGAAGAAGGCAAGCCAGCCACCTCCGTGAAGAAATGGGAAAAAAACGGGAGGAAAACGCTGAAAAACCTACTGCTGCTCCTGTGGCTTCTGCATCTGCTGCTTCTGCACCGGGCTGCCGTGAGTGCGTCATCAGACCTGCGTCCGTAGTACACATATGTCCAATACAGCGCAGCCCACCACCGGAGTGATCCAGACTATCGATTTTTAAAAACAAAATTGCTGAACAAGAACAAGGACCCAACTGAAGCCTCGGGCCTCAGGTAGGACACAGTCCCTTGAAAATGTGTTAAAAAAAGATTGAGAAAAAAAATTGGAACTGCAAGGAAATGGCAGAATTGAAAGAAAGAAATGAAGTCTGAATTAAAGATGGAATTGAAGAAATGGAAGAAATGAAGAAAATCAGATTGGATGAAGGAGTTAAAATCTGAAAATTAATCTCTCGGCCAGCCGGATTTATCTGAAATGCTCCGAAAGGAAATTACAGAAGTTGTGACCGAAAAAATTTGCAAGTATAATGGAAGAGCTGCATGAAAAATTGAAAAAAAGGTGGAAAAAGAAATGGAACCAGTGCTGGAAGAAATTGTGTTACAATCAACAACCATAAAAGACCTTGAGGAAACAGTCCAAACAAATACTCAGACTATGAAAACTATCGTCAAAGAAAGTCAACGACTATCTGACTTACTGGCCAAAGTTACTGATAAGTGTACTGAGTTGGAAGGACGCCAGAGAAGGCAGAATTATAAGGATCGTGGGTATTCGAGAAGGGAGAGAAAAGAATCAAGATACCCGAGAATTTACTGCAAACTTACTACAAAAGGTTCTATCTCTGGAAGAAAAACCTTTGATAGCCCGAGCACACAGAGTTATGAGACATTATACAAAGCACGATGCTCCTCCAAGACAAATGATAGTCAAAGTCCAATATGATTATGTTTTGGAAGGTATGATGGATAAAGTGGTTAAAAAGCAGAAAATCTTAAATATGAAGAAGACTCAATCAGTATCTACCGAGACTATCCAGCAGAGGTCTCTAAGAAACGGGAATGCATTTAAAGAAAACCAAAAGAATCCTGAGGCAAGTGAAGAATCTGAAGTATACTTTGAGATACCCAGCAACACTGAGAGTCACTTACAATCAGGAAGAGCATTACTTTAAAAACCCAGAAGACGCATTGAAATTTGCCCAAAGGATTAAGGACCGCGAAAGAAGACTGAATGAAACCTTCATAGTTGAATTAAGGAACAATTAAACTGTATTTTCAAGATTGGTTGAAGATTATAATAAACTATGGACTTGTTTCATCTAAAGAAGACGGAGAAGGAGGCGGATGGGAGAATCGAGGAGATTTGGATTGAAGACTATTCAATGAATACTAATATTTAGAATATTAATACTACTAATCTAATAATTAACATATATTAACATACATAAACATATATTAAATTTAACACACTGGTATTGTTAATAATTAGAGCTAGTAATTGTTGATTATTGATTATTGATTGTTGATTATTGATTAATAATTAATAATTAATTATAACCGACTAACCTAGAATTAAGTAAATAGTAAATATAAATATATGAATATAAATTTTGACTTCATTTATCTCCCCTGGTATTTATTTATTTTTTAAATTTCTTTTCATTTTAGTTTTTTTAAATATTTTTTTCCATAAATTGTGTCTTTTCATGAATTTTTTTATTTATTTTATTTATATTTTTTTTATTTTAACTTTAGACTTTTTTTTCTTTATTATATGTTTATATTATTATAATTTTCTATTAAGTACTACGTATATATATCACTATACCTGACTATGAACTTTTTATATATCATAGTTTAATATCCCCGGTTTAAATAATAATCTCTTTTTTTTTGTAATATTAATTTTACTGAATCATGGAGATGGATAACATTTAACATTCAATACGGAAGTCCTTAGACTGCTAGCCATGTTAGTATGGCTAACACTAATACACACACACTAGATGTAGTTTTTTCTTTCTTTGAGCATCTTTACTAATCTCTTAATCTATCCCTTTTTAATACTATCTCTGATTATTACTATTATTATTTGTATATTTGAGTGGAATTATATCAATTAATACAAAGGAGATATATATATGAGAGAAAATCAAGAGTCTTGAAATTCGTCTATTCAGGGTTCAGGTGTAAGGTCTGGTATGTCGAACTGTACCATTTGCTCTAGTATACATCCCTTTAGATAAAAGATGCAAGACCAACATACAAATATGGGGAATGGAGGAATATACGTTTTTTGTAGCTGGAATGTTAAAGGTATTAACGAACCAATTAAGAGGGGTAAGGTATTAGCACATTTAAAAGCACTTAAAATAGATGTTGCGTTTATCCAAGAGACACACTTGAAAAAAGAGGCAGAACATAGATTAAAAGCCAAATGGATTGATAAAGTATATCACTCTTCTTTTACACACAAATCTAGAGGTGTAGCAATATTAATTCGTAAAGGCACTGCATTTAAACATACTTCAATAATAACTGATAGTGACGGTAGATATATTATTGTAATAGGAGAATTATATACACAAAAAGTGATTTTTGTTAATGTACATGGCCCAAATTTTGATAGCCCGCGATTTTAAAAAAATTATTTAATACAATCCCTGAATTATCACAACATAATCTAATAATTGGAGGAGATTTAAAATGCACACTTGATGCTTATTTGGATAGATCATCAAAACAACGAAAACTTATATCACACTCCAGTGAGTTAATAAATGCATATATAGACACTAGTAATATTAAAGATGTATGGAGATTGCAAAATTCAACAGAATACTCATTTTACTCAGCTGTGCATAAAACTTATTCAAGAATAGATTATTTTCTGGTAGATTTAAAACTTATCCCACACGTATAATTCAAATATCATAATATTATAATTTCAGATCATGCGCCCTTAACTTTTAAGATGAAAATAACGGGTAAAATGGAAAAACAAGATCAATGGAGATTTAATCCACAAATTTTAAAGGACAAAATAACTCAAGAATATATTACAAAACAGATCAAGATCTTCTTTGAAACAAATGATACACCAGAAATATCATCATCCCTCTTATGGAAAACTTTTAAGGCATATGTTCGGGGAATTATGATATCTTCTCAAGCATTTTATAATAAAGAGAATCGGAAGCTACAACAGGCATTGGAAAGAGAGATTAAAGAATTAGATACAGAGAATGCCATTAACCCAACTACAATAAAACATAATACAATCTTTGCATTGAAATATAAACTAAATAAAATACAGTCAGACCAAGTTGTAAAACTATACCAATATACCAAACAAATACAATTGAATTTGGTGACAAACCACAGAATCAAATACACAGGACTAGATGTTAAGAAGTCCCTTGTGCCAGTAGGTGGGGAGCATTTCACGACATTCATTGATTGCTGAGAGTGGTGGACGCTCAACATCAGGGGGGGGGGGGGGGGGGGGGGGCGGGGGGGGGGGGGGTACGTATACGTATATCTTGGCCTGGGTAACCTTCAGGACAGCTGGGCACAGAACACATCATCAGTAGTGTACCCTTGCATCACTGGGTGTTTCGGCCTTTTATCACTATACACCCTCCACAAGGGCGGCCCGCTGCAGGATGATCAGTCCGCAGCGATGTGTCCCGTGTCAAATGCCTCAAAGATTCACCATGACGCATTTGGGGCCAGCATGGGGTCTTTCCGCTTGAGCCAAATCCAAAGCTGCTTCTTTCCAGCCGCGTTGAGAGTGATCTTATGGTCTTCTGCAGAGCCTCTGACCGTGGATTCCAAGCTCCTTCAGCAGTCTGATGGTAGATGACGCAACAAATCCTCTGCATCCCACTTCAACTGGATAAACGTTGATGTTCCAGCCACGCTGGCCTTGCCTCTGCTGCAAGCTCTGTGTAGCGCAGATTCTTACGCTCATAGGCCTTCCACAACAGAGTTCTCCCATGGAACTGTGAGCTCTATGATGTAAAGCAGTCTTCTGTGAAGGACCAGAACACCAAATCTGGCCTGAGGTTGGTTGAAGCAATTTCAGGTGGAAAGATTAGTTGTCGGCCGATGTCCGCCAGCATCCTCCAGTCACGGGCCCTGCATAGGTTTTCCTTCTTCTGATCTAGTGGAAGGATGTTTCGGTGTTTTCTGTCCTTCTCGGACAAAGGTTGTCGCCCTTAAGTGGGAGGGGGTTGCTTGCTCTCGGAGGCAAGGAGTTGGTCGCACACAGCCTGTTTTCAAGGGCTGTTGCCAGGCTTTTTAATACCTGATTTGCCTCCACGTGTATCTCCCTTGCGTGAGGCTGGTCTTGCAGCCTACCATGATGTGTTTGAGGGTCGCTGGAGTTGGGCAGAGGGCACAGGTTGGATCCTCGCCGTACCACTGATTTGAGGTTCTTTGGTGATGGAAGGACGTCGTATGTCGCTCTGATGATGAAGCTGATCTTGCTTGATTCCATTTCCCATAGGTCTTTCCAGCTGATCTTCCTCGCTCCACACCTTCCCACTGCATCCATTGCCCCTGTTTGGCAAGCGAGACCGCCTTTTGCACTTCTTGCGGCCCTCCTCCTGTCGCCGCACCTCCTCAACCACCCAATGTCCTCCGCTGTCTGATGTTGTGGCCTTCGCCAAGTTGGTTTACTTGTCGTAAGGCCAAAGCCTCCTCTTCCCTGCTGCACTTGCCCCACGACGTCTTTGTGGCCTCAGGGTGATGAAGCTTGCTGTACTGCATCAGATGGTGTCCACGTCCGGCGTTTACTAGGGGCGGCGCAAACAGCACTGATGGTCTTGTCTCTAGAGTCCCTCAGTGTATTCTGGAGTCTTACTTTGGAACACTTGTATTCCTCTTGTTCAGACTAGTGAGAGGTAGTTCCAGGACCCCTTTGCCATAGAGGCCGATGTTAGTTAGACATCGTGGGAACCGAGCCATTTCTTAGCGTTATGAAGTTATGGTTCGCTCCATCTTCTACACAGTTGTTATTGGAGCTTCATAAACGGTCAGTGGCCACATTGTCCGAGGAAGGAGTCCAAACTGTAGGCACCAGAGCTTTCAGTTTCCCAGGCAGTAGGGTCTGATTGATGATTCCAGGCCGTTGACAATTTCTTGCCTTAGCTGTTGCACCTGCTCTTTGTCCTTGAGACTTGCGTTGTACCATCTGCCCAGGCTTTTTACTGGCTGCTCAGACACTGTTGGTATTAGGTCGTCCACCGATGCAGAACCTTGTGTCTCTATAAGCACCCCCTTAAATTGAACTATGGAGATGCTTCGAGACTTACTTGGTTTGATTTTCATTCGGGCCCCACTTGATTGTTCTCCTTGCAGCTTTCCAAGTAGCCGCTTTGGTGCATGCTGCAGTAGTGGTTATTGTTGTCATATCGTCCATTGTATGCCCCTGATGGGTGGCAGACGGAGCCCAGCTCTGGTCTCGTTCACCGCCCACCACCATTTTGAGGCCTGATGATGACTTCCATGGCCATTGTGTTAAAGGCCAAGGGTTGAGACTGTGCAGCCTGCCATGATGCCTACTTTCCAAACGCTGCCATGTTGTACTGAATTCAGCTGTTGTGAAGCACAGCTGCAGGTCTTGGAATAGTTCTTGACCAGTGTGGTGATGAGCTCTGGTACATGGAAAAAGGCAAAAGATTCCCAAAGGAGTTCATGTGGAACTGAACCAAATGCATTGGCCAGATCGAGGAAGATCACATGTAGGTCTCTCTTGTCCTTCTTAGCTGCTTGGATCTGGTGCCAGATCATAGCTTGTATGCTCCAAGCAGCCCGAAAAACCTGGAATTCCTGCTTTCTGTACAGATGTATCAATGTACTTGTTTGTTACCAGATAGGTGGATAGCCTTTGTGATACAATGCTGAAAAAGATTTTTCCCTCGAAGTTGAGGAGACATATTGGCCGGAATTGGCTGATGTCTGATGCATCCTTTTCTTTAGGTATTAGTATGCCGCCGGCCCTTCGCCACACCTTAGGTATTGTTTGCTTCTTCCACACCACCCTCATGAGCTTCCATAGAAAGCGTAACACATCCGGTGCATTCTTGTAGAGCTTGTATGGTACTCCGTTTGGCCCCGGAGCTGATGCTGCTCTTGCTCGCCGGACAGTGTTCTCTACCTCTTTCCATTTCGGAGGGCTGGTGTCCAGGTTGAATTTAGGTGGTTGAATAGGTGGGATGTCATGTGGGATGACTAACTTCACATAAACTATTGGCTTGTCAGTTAAGAAAATTGGAAGGAGAAAAATTAATATATAGGATCAAATCAGATAAAGGAGAATTACTAATACAAACTAAAGATATAAACGAGAGATTTTTGCAATATTATAAAAATTTATACTCAGCTAAAACAAAAGAAAATCGAATAGGAGTAGAAACGTTTTTAAAAAATTGTAATCTAAATGGACTGGATTTAGAAGATAGGGAATTATTAAATGTCGAAATAACTAAATAAATTGAAGAAACTATGAGATCATTAAAAAATGGTAAAACTCCAGGACCAGATGGTATTGGAGCAGAATTTTATAAAATATTTTATGATATGATAGCCCCACGTTTGAAGACACTATACGAACACATTTATACACAACAGAAATTACCAGATACACTAAATGAATCTATTATAACCCTTATACCTAAATTAGATAAAACTCTCGACAACCCAGGGTCATATAGAGCTATGGGGGTTACACAAAAAGCTGGAGAAACTCAGCGGGTGCAGCAGCATCTAAGGAGCGAAGGAGATAGGCGACGTTTCGGGTCGAGACCCTTCTTCAGACTGGTCAGGGATCAGGGAAACGAGAGATATAGACGGTGATGTGGAGAGATAAAGAACAATGAATGAATGATATGCAAAAAAGTATCGATGATAAAGGGAACAAGCCATTGTAAGCTGTTTGTGGTGTGAAAATGAAAAGCTAGTGCGACTAGGGTGGGGGGAGGAGATAGAGATAGAGGGAATGCCAGGGCCCGAGGGCTGAGGGAGAGGTGGGAGGGGGAGGAGACAGCAGGGGTTAACAGAATTGAAAAAATTCGATGTTCAAGCCCAAAGGATGCAGACTCCCCAAGCGGAATATGAGGTGCTGTTCCTCCAACTTGCGGTATTGCTCACTCTGGCCATGGAGGAGGCCCAGGACCGAGAGATCGGATACTGAATGGGAGGGGAAGTTGAAGTGCTGAGCGACCGGGAGGTCGGGTTGGTTTTTGCGAACCGAGCGGAGGTGTTCGGCGAAACGATCGCCAAGCCTCCGCTTGGTCTCACCGATATAGATCATCTGGCATCTGGAGCAGCGGATGCAGTAGATGAGGTTGGAGGAGGTGCAGGTGAACCTCTGTCGGACCTGGAAGGACTGCTTGGGTCCCTGAAAGGAGTGGAGGGGGGAGGTGAAGGGACAAGTGTTGCATTTCTTGCGGTTGCATTAGGGAAAGTGCCCGGGGAAGGAGTAGAGCGGGAGGGGAGGGAAGAATTGACAAGGGAGTCGCGGAGGGAGCGGTCTTTGCGGAAGGCAGACGGGGGGGAGATGGGAAGATGTGGCGGTGGAGGGGTCACGTTGGAGGTGGCGAAACTGGCGGAGGACTATCTGTTGTATTTGCCGGCTGGTGGGGTGAAAGGTGAGGACCAGGAGGACTCTGCCCTGTTTGCGAGTGGGGGAATGGGGAGATTTAGGGAAAGTGCCCGGGGAAGGAGTAGAGCGGGAGGGGAGGGAAGAATTGACAAGGGAGTCGCGGAGGGAGCGGTCTTTGCGGAAGGCAGAGCGGGGGGGGAGATGGGAAGATGTGGCGGGTGGAGGGGTCACGTTGGAGGTGGCGAAACTGGCGGAGGACTATCTGTTGTATTTGCCGGCTCATATAGAGCTATATCTCTTTTAAATACTGATCAAAAAATATTAACAAAAATATTAGCACAGAGGTTCAATCTTTGGGTGTTAATGGCGGAGTAGCAAGATGGATTCAACAGTGGCTGAATGGGAGATGTCAGAGAGTAATGGTGGATGGCTGTTTGTCAGGTTGGAAGCCGGTGACCAGTGGGGTGCCTCAGGGATCTGTGTTGGGTCCACTGTTGTTTGTCATGTACATCAATGATCTGGATGATGGGGTGGAAAATTGGATAAATAAGTATGCAGATGATACTAAGATAGGTGGTGTTGTGGATAATGAAGTAGATTTTCAAAGTCTACAGAGAGATTTGGGCCATTTGGAAAAGTGGGCTGAAAGATGGCAGATGGAGTTTAATGTTGTTAAGTGTGAAGTGCTACATCTTGGCAGGCCAAATCAAAATAGGAAGTACATGGTAAATGGTAGGGAATTGAGGAATGCTGTGGAACAGAGGGATCTAGGAATAACCGTACATAGTTCCCTGAAGGTGGAATCGCATGTAGATAGGGTGGTAAAGAAAGCCTTTGGTGTGCTGGCCTTTATAAATCAGAGCATTGAATATAGGAGTAGGGAGTATTGTTAAAAATTGTACAAGGCATTGGTACGACCAATTCTGGAGTATGGTGTACAATTTTGGTCGCCTAGTTATAGGAAGGATGTCAACAAAATATAGAGAGTGCAGAGGAGATTTACTAGAATGTTGCCAGGGTTCCAGCAACTATGTTACAGAGAAAGGTTGAACAAGTTAGGTCTTTATTCTTTGGAGCGCAGAAGGTTAAGGGGGGACTTGATTGAGGTCTTTAAAATGATGAATGGGATAGACAGAGTTGACGTGGATACGTTTTTCCCATTGAGGGTAGGGAAGATTCAAACAAAGAGGGGCATGACATGAGAATTAAGGGACAGAAGTTTCGGGGTAACGTGAGGGGGAACTTCTTTACTCAGAGGGTGGTGGCTGTGTGGAATCAGCTTCCAGCAGAAGTAGTGGAGGCAGGATCGATTTTAACATTTAAGAGTAAATATGGATAGGTATATGGACGTGAAGGGAATGGAGGGGTATGGTCTGAGTGCAGGTAGATGGGACTAGGGGAAAACAAATGGTCGGCACGGACTGGAAGGGCCGAGAGGGCCTGTTTCCGTGCTGTAATTGTTATATGGTTATATGGTTATAAGACTAAACAAAGTGATTAATAAACTAATTCATTCAAATCAAA
The DNA here is from genome assembly GCA_035221665.1 of Okamejei kenojei. Taxonomy (NCBI): domain Eukaryota; kingdom Metazoa; phylum Chordata; class Chondrichthyes; order Rajiformes; family Rajidae; genus Okamejei; species Okamejei kenojei. The sequence continues at coordinate 48,448,602 of CM069140.1, forward strand.
CAGGATTTATACCAAAACGATACTCTTCAAACAATCTGAGAAGATTATTTAATATTATATATTCGAAAATAAATATTAATAAGGATTTATCAATTATTTCGCTGGATGCAGAGAAAGCTTTTGATCAGATTGAATGGTCTTACTTATTTTCGGTTATGGATTTTTTTCAATTGGGAGATAAGTTTATAACATGGGTTAAATTACTATATACTAGACCAACAGCTAGAATATTAATAAACCAAGTGTTAACAACTAAATTTAACTAATTCCGAGGCTGTAGACAAGGTTGCCCTTTATCTCCACTACTGTTTGCACTTGCAATAGAACCATTAGCAAAATCTGTGAGATCAAACCCTGAAATATATGGGTATGAAACTAAGGAAACTGAAAATAAAATCTCTTTGTACGCAGATGATGTATTACTTTACATCACAAAACCAGAAATTAGTCTCCCTAACTTGTTAGATTTAATAACTCTATTTGGATCGTTTTCAGGATATAGAATTAATTGGAATAAAAGTTAATTTATGCCAATAATGGAAAATAACTTACATATATTACAACAATATCCTTTTAAGATTGCAAATGAAAAAATTAAATATCTTGGAATTTATGTATCAAAAAGATATGATTCTTTATTTAAATCTAATGTTTTACCCTTATTAAATAAACTATTTAAGAATATTCAATATTGGAAAACATTACCTATTTCAATGCTAGGTAAGATTAATGCGATAAAAATGATTTTTCTTCCACAATTACTATATTTGTTTCAAATGATCCCGATATATCTTCCTAAAAATTTCTTTAAGAAAGTGGATTCCATGGTTACCAATTTTATTTGGGATTATAAGAATCATAGAATAATTAAAAAGCATCTATGTAAATCAAAAATAAACGGTGGCTTTGCACTGCCTAATTTTATGTTTTATTATTGGGCAGTTAATATAAAAACATATGAATTTCTGGTTGGGTGAACTAGATAAACAAACCAAATTGGTTAAAAAATGGAAAAAGAAGACTGTCTTCCTTTTGAAATTAGTTTGATTTTATTTGCTAATACTCCAATACATAAGAAAACTTATAAAGGAAACCCAATAATAGAAAGTGGAATACGTATTTGGAAACAATTTAAAAAAACATTAAAATTACAGAATGCACCACTAGCTCTTCCAATAGTAAACAATATTTCTTTTAAACCTTCATTGATGGACAAAGGTTTCTTAAAATGGAAGAACTATGTAATAAATAAGATTGGTGATCTTTACAGGGAAAACATATTTCTCTCATTTCAGGAATCACAACAAAATTATGGATTACATTTTAAAGAATATTTTCGATATCTACAAATTAGAGATTATGTTAAATGAAATACACTAGATTTTAGGAATAGAAAGACAGAAATTTTAGATGAATGTTTAAATAAACTTCCGAATACAGAGAAATTAATATCTATATATTTTATAATATTTTATTGGGGAAATGATTTACCAAATAACGGATAAATATAGACAAGCATGGGAAAATGAACTAGGTCAAGTAATCAGTAGAGAAGTATGGAATGAAAGTTTTACAAACATATACATCATTGTTCATTAAATGCTAGACACTCCTTGATACAATTTAAAGTTATACATAGATTACATCTCTCAAAGTCCAAATTAAAATAGAATTTTCTCAAATGTGTCCGCAATATGTGATAAGTGTGTCAACAATTAGAAGCTAATCTAACACATTCATTCACAAAAATGTATAAAAATCACTAATTTTTGGATAGAAATTTTTAAGATAATCTCAATTGTAGTTAATGCAAAGTTAACTCCAGACTCAAACAACTAATTATATTGGGAATACTAGAAACAAATCAGATATTAACAACACAACAAATAATTTTTATCGGTTATAGTTTAATAATTGGTAAAAGATTAATACTGAGATTTTGGAAAGGTCCTACTTCCCCTACAACTAAAATGTGGATTACAGAAATGTCGGAGACACTGCACCTGGAACGATTAAGGCTTGCCCTGATGGACAGGCTGGATCAATTCAGAGGAATATGGTCTCCATTTATTGAATATTTCAAGGGTCAAGATGGTCCGGTTCGAAGCCATGACTGAAGCCTGAATGTATGAATAGATGAAGAATTATAGACAATAGATCATGAATATGTCTCCAATGAAGAATATCTTGTTTAATATTCCACTCAATTAGTTTATCTCTTTTTTTTTTCTCTTTCTCTTTTTTTTATTTCCTACTGTTATAAAATAAAAAAGAAAATTATAGAAGTACAAATAAGATTGATTGTAAATTTTAAAAATATTAAGAATGTATGTGATGATAATATTTTCTTTTGTTTTAATTGGATTTTATATTTCTTCTTAATATGTAATTACTTCTAATAAAAATATTTTACAAAACAAAACAAAAAAAAATTGTCACCTAACTCCCTAAATTTGCAGGATCGATGTTGTTGGTACCAAAGCGAACCACAATCTGCAACTGTTTATTACCCACCTTACTCAGCAACCGCTCTGTGACATCCTTGACCCTGGCTTCAGGCTAGCAACTGACCATCCTGGACTCATGTCTGAGCCACATAAGTGCCTGTCAATCCTATTCATCAGTCTCCTACTGCCCAGGCCCTCTCATAGATGAGGTGAGGCCCAAGCCAATTTCAATTTTAGAGGCTCCCAAACCAAGATCAAGCAAATATGGAGAGTTAATTTTTTTACATTCGCAACTTAGGACTAATTACTGTTTTTTTTGCCCATTCTTATGCAATTGGAATATTTAGTATGTAGGTAGTTCAGATATTAGAAATTTTAGTTTTTCCTCTCTTCACCTTTTGACAAATTTAACACTTTTTCTTCAAAATATAAAAATAATTATGATTAATACAAATACTTTTTTTAATTACTAGTTTTCGTTTTACAGATTATTATTTTACAAGTGCCTTTCGAGCCTTTTACGATGCAAAATCATTGATTAGAGATGTAAAGTTTAGTGCAATATCACAAATAATATTCAACATAGCAAGTCCATTCAAACGTTCTTGTCCCATAGTTGAATGATAGTGATTCTTCACCTGCTTCAACATGTTGAAACTCCTTTCCCCTGAAGCCACAGATGTTGGTAAATTCTCAAAAATTCTCAATGCAATCAGAATATTTGGAAATAACCCAGCCAATCCCAAAGTTAGAATCTCCTGCAGTAATTCCTTTAGCTAGCAATTCAATTTAAAGTTGACTGAATATATTTGTTTAAGAACTAGCACCTCATCTCAGATCTTTTGAGACCTCTTTGTGATACTGTTGCTGAAATTGTTCAATTGCTGAAAGCAGATCTTCATCACGTAGATTATTGAACTGCAAAGAAATCCAAAGTGGGTATAAATTAAACGCAGTGACTGAAATCTTTGTTCAAGACCAGAGTAAATAGAATCGATGACAACAAAGAAGGCATTGACTCTGTAATGGTGCTCGGCACCAGACTGAGTTGGTATTGTATGACTAGTGGAGAATTCAGATGAAATTCCAATGTTCTCTGCTACTAATTTAGATTCTGTCAGGATTGAAGTCCATTGTTCTCGAATTTGTCGAATATCATTCATAAGACTTTCAAAGTTATACCTCTCAACATCAAGTGTAGAATTACGTTCTTCAATTACCAGATTTCAAGAGAGAGGAGAGTGTTTTATTGTCATATGTTCCAGATAGGACAATGAAATGATTACTTGCTGCAGCACAATAGAATATGTAAACATAATACATAATGGGAGAAAAAACAACGTTCAGTGTTTGTATACACATGCACACATACTCAATAAATAACAAATATAGTGCAATAATAATAATAATAGTCTGTTGCAGTTCAGAGCTTATTTGTTGTCGTGTTTAATAGGCTGATGGCTGTAGGGAAGAAGCTGTTCCTGAACCTGGACGTTGCAGTTGTTTGGTGGATCATTGTCAATACCTTCAACCATAAAGATGACAACAGAACGCATTCAAATCTAGATATGTACTTCAAAATGCCATTTAGTTCTGTTCGAGCTTGTGATGTAAGATTTAGAGGTTCAAGCTCAGTTAAGCTTTTCTTACAGAATCTAAATGTTGTGCAATAGGGTTAACACCGTCGATACGTGCAGACCATCTAGTATTGGACATTCCATGCAGAGAAACAGGAAGATGTAGCTTTAGAATTTCCCACCTTTGCGGACTGCTGCTGAACATATTGTACATTTGCTGAATTGTTCCAAAGTAAGTAACTGCTTCCTTGCATGACTCAGCACAGTCAACACCCACAAGGTTTAATTTATGATTTCCACAAGTCGAGAAAATGCAGTTTGAATTAAGCTCTCGTAGAACTGCTTGTACACCATTATACCTTCCAGACATATTTGATCCATTCTCATAAGCTTGTCCAATGCAGACCTGAGAATCCAACATAAAGCCTTCTAAAATTGTCAGTATTCGAGTGGCAATTTCGTTCCCATGGTAATTTGAAATTATCAAATAAAATGAACCTTTCTTCAATTGAAACTGTTGAACTATTTACAATTTTTGCATTCCAAATAATCATAGTAGTTTGTTCCTTGTGTGAATAATCTGGAGTGGCATCGACAATGATTGACTAATATTTGGCATTTCAAATCTCATCAAGGATTTTCATTTGCACAAATTCTCCACAGAGCTGAACAAATTCATTTTGTGCGTGTGTAGAGAGATAATGAACGTGCATTCTCTTGTGACTTTCTTGTGATTCTTGCATGCATTTGACATGCTCTGCTAAAAGTGGATCATATTTGTTGAGTAGCTCAATTATACCAAGAAAGTTTCAATTCTCACAATCACCAATACGTTGACTGGAACAAAAAAAAGCCAATCCACGCTCAGACAGAAATAAGATAACACTAGACTAAATGGGACCCGTTGGGTCCCATGTTCACACGGGAGGGCAGGTCCCCCAACGTAATATTCCACCTCTCCACCAACTCTCCACCACTTGGTGGCCAGTGGGGGGGGCTTTCTGGAGCGCTGGTATGGGTTCTTGGGGTGGCAACTCAGTCCCTCAAGCCTGATGTGCTAGCAGTTCACTCACAGCTGGTGGGCTGGCAGTTGACTCATGGCTATTCCTTGAAATTCCATTTCAAGCAGGGTGCAAGGCCACCAAATTCAAATCCATTTTCCTACCATTTCAAGCAGGGTGCAAGGCCACAAAATTCAAGTGCAATTTCTTACCACTTCGAGCAGGGTGCAAGGCCACCAAATTCAAGTGCAGTTTCCTACCACTTCATGCAGGGTGCAAGGCCACAACATTCAAGTGCAGTTTCCCACCACTTCAAGCAGGGTGCATGGCCACCGAATTCAAGTGCAGTTTCATACCACTTTAAGCTGGGTGCAAGGCCACCAAATTCAAGTGCAGTTTCATTCCACTTCAAGCTGGATCCAAGGCCACCAAATTCAAGTGCAGTTTCATACCACTTTCAGCAGGGTGCAAGGCCACCACATTCAAATGCAGCTTCATACCATTTCAAGCAGGGTGAAACCACCATAAAACCACACAAAACACCAAATACACAGTTCAGGAGTGTGTTCAGTTGATTCACAGGTCAGAGAGTCATGACCTCTCCCTCCCCCATCACGCAGAGACTGAGCCACACCCACACTTCCGGGTTTTATAACCCCTCCCCCTCCCACCGGAAAAGGTGTGGCCTTCATGGCGTGATTGACAGGAGAGAGATTTTCAACATTTTTAAAAAACTAATAACACTTTTATTTTTCATTGATGGGAAGAATCCTCTGCACCTGCTGAGTGGAGGGGGACTAAGATGGCCAAAAATCACAGCCGTAAGTGGTAGCGTTTTATCTAAAATCAATATACAGTGCAGACAGGAAGTTACCCAAAGCACCATTGTGGTATTATGGGAATAATAGTGTAAGGAATGCGGTGGCCGGAGGTGACGTTGGAACCCGGGGGTGTGGCAGTTAGGGAGCTGCACGGGCATGCACACGAGCAGGCGGGTGCTGTACAGAGTTGCTAAATAAAGATATACTCCCGTTTACGTCGTGGTACGAGCTTTATTATACAAATAAACGCGACATGGTGTCGGAAGTGGGATCTTTGTAAGCAAAAAAAAAATAAAGAAGAGGAAGGGGTATCGTTTTGGCGCGAAATGGGAGACGAGCCTGCAGATAAGGCGCAACCCACATCAACTGCTAAGTTCACAATACAACCTACAGAGCCATTCGATTTCACCAAGCCTCAAGAATGGAAGCGTTGGATCAGGAGATTCGACCGCTTTCGGCTTGCAAGCAATTTAAACGCAACGTCGGCAGAAAACCAGGTGAACACATTAGTGTATTGCATGGGCGATGAAGCTGAAGATGTGCTAAAGGGGCTAACGCTAACTGCAGGTGAGAGGAGGGAGTACACGGATGGCAAGGCGGGCTTTGATGCACTTTTTGTACCTAAAAAGAATATAAATTATGAAAGAGCCAAGTTCAATCAGCGTGTGCAACTGCCAGGAGAAACGCTGGATTCCTTCATCACTGCTCTATACGGATTAGCTGAACACTGCAACTATGGACAGTTACAGAACAAGCTGATCCGCGACAGGTTAGTGGTCGGGCTGCGAAACGTCTCATTGTCAGAAAAGCTACAGCTAGACAGAGACCTAACCCTTGCAACTGCAATAACAAAAACAAGGCAGTCTGAAGAAGTTAGACGACAGTGGTCTGACTTAAGAGGAGAAAATAGCGGTGCTAGCAAGTGCTCTAATGTTGATGCTGTGCATGCTAAAAGCTACAGAAAATCCAAATTTCCCTCAAAGCCTCAGCCACAAGCACAAACACCAAGCAAAAATAGACTTAATACACAGCCTCAGCCAGGTTCAAAGATGTGGAAAAAAGGTTATAGATGTAGAAAAATGCCCTCGCATGGGAAATGGGAATGCCCTGCTAAAGATGCTGTGTGTCACAACTGTGGCAAAAAGGGACATTATGGTAGAGTGTGCAGAAACAGTGCAAAATCTCTTAATGCTGTCACTACAGAGGAAGAAGAGAGCTTTTTCCTGGGAGCCGTGGATGCTGGAAAAGACCTGTGGACGGTGCAGCTAGAAGTGAGGCAAAAAAAAGTGTGCTTTAAATTAGACACAGGTGCTGATGTCACCGCCATGCCAGCCGAGGTGTACCATGACATTACAGGGGGCATGATGTGAAGCGCCTGGCAGTGTCGACACGCCCATTGTTTGGGCCAGGGGGCGATGCACTCTCTGTCGGTGTAGCCAGAGAAACACTGCGCAGAGGCAAAAAGACAGCCATAGAGAACATTTATGTAGTAAATCCAGAGAAGACGAGAGCAGTACAAGAAATGGATGCACCCAAAAATGTCAGCGAGCTCAGGAGTTTTCTGGGTATGGTCAATCAGCTGGGCTGCTTCTTGCCTAACCTGGCTGAAAAAGACAAAGTGCTACGAGACCTGCTGTCCAAGAAGAACCACTGGTACTGGGGGACAGAGCAGCAGGCCGCCTTTGATCAGTTTAAAACAGAGCTGTCATCCACACCAGTGCTCACATTATACAACCCAAACAGTGCTCTAAAGATCTCTTCCTTTGGCCTGGGGGCAGTCCTGCTGCAGAAAAGCGATGCCATGTGGTCACCTGTGGCACATGCGTCCAGGTCAATGACACCAACAGAGCAGCCTTATGCTCAAGTAGAGAAGGAGGCATTGGCTGCGACGTGGGCATGTGAAAGGTTCAGCTGTTTCATCCTGGGAAGACCATTCGAGCTGGAAACTGACCACAAGCCGTTGGTGAGTCTGCTGGGAGGGAAAGCTTTGGATGACCTCCCACCAAGAGTCCAAAGATTTAGGATGAGACTCATGAGGTACAACTGTACAGTCAATCATGTCCCTGGCAAAAGCCTGGGGACAGCCGACACCTTATCGCGTGCTCCTCTGAGAGCCGCAAGAACACACACAGACACAAGCCTATTAGAGGACACCAACATCTATGTAGACTCTGTCATCAGTAACATTCCTGTCAGTGGAGATTATCTGAGCAGCCTACGTGAGCACCTGCGGCAGAGAGCACATGCTCTGCACTGATGGAGTACTTGCACAGACGGCTGGGCCCAACAAACGCCAACTGCAGGGAGTGCTGAGACATTACTGGGCTGATAGAGCAGTGCTGACTGTGCACGATGGGCTGCTGCTGCGGGGCACGTGGCTCGTCCATCCCATCAGCCTTACAAGGTGAACGTGCTGCAGAGACTACATGAGGACACCTGGGGGTGACAAAGTGCAGGGGCTGGGCCAAACAGACGGTATGGTGCCCAGGACTCAGCAGCCAGCTGAATGACATGGTGCTGAAATGTAGAACCTGCATCCAAGAGAGAAGGAATGTCAAAGAGCCGCTGATGCCAACGGAGATGCCAGACAGGCCTTAGCAAACCTTGGGAGCTGACCTATTCACACTGAAAGACAAGATTTATCTACTAGTAGTAGGTTATTTCTCAAGGTATGTGGAAGTTGCGCTGCTGTCACCCACAAGGTCCACAGATGTGGTGGTACACCTGAAATCCATGTTTTCTCGTCATGGAACTGGTGAAGTTCTTAAAAGTGAAAATGGGCCCCTTCTCAGGTAGCCACTTTATAGCCTTTGCAGCAGAGTATGGCTTTGTGCACATCACGAGCAGCCCCAGGTTTCCTCAGAGCAATGGTGAGGCGGAACAAGCTGTACAAACCGTGAAAAACCTGCCAACAAAGGCGTCAGACACATATCTTGCATTGGTGGCCTACAGAGCAACCCCTCTACAGAACGGCTATAGCCCGGCCAAGCTGTTGATGGGGCGCTGCCTCCGCACTACTGTTCCTGCCCTTCCAACCCTGCTGAATCCAGTTTTGCCTGACTACAACGCGCTGGGGGCCAAAGAAAGGGAGAAGAGGTGGAACGACGCAAGATCCTTCGACAAGAGGCACGGAGCGAGAAATCTGGAGCCACTAATACCTGGGGAAGAGGTGTGGATCACTGATGCACGAGTCCAGGGCAAAGTGCTATCTACACACAATACCCCTCGCTCTTATATCGTCCAGGTGCCTCAGGGCACACTGAGGAGGAACCGGCAGCACTTGTTGCCGCTGCAGACCAACAGTGGGGTAGTCGACGCTGATGAGCCACCGGTGGGAGAAGATTCAGCTCCACCAGAGCCAGCTCCACCAGTGATAACATCACCCAGCAGAGAGGGCCCCACCACAGAGACTGTGCGGACCAGGTGTGGGAGAGAGGTTAGAAAGCCGAAGAGACTTGATTTATGATTTATTGATCTGTTTTCTACAATAAAGAAAAAGAGAGAGTGAAATGTGATATGAAATTGTTCTGTAAACCTTGATATATTTACCTGAAACCTGAGAGTTTATGTTTTGAAGAACACAGCCTGCTAAAGTAATGGTTCACAGTATGGTAACGCGGAAGTTATTTTATTTCTATTTTGCATTCTCGAATCAGGGACAGGTCTTCCAGCAAAAGGGCAGAATAAACCCCTTAAGACCTGCAGAGACAAAGGTAGTCCACCCTTTGTTCTCAAAGAAAGGGAGATGTGCTATTATGGGAATAATAGTGTAAGGAATGCGGTGGCCAGAGGTGACGTGGGAACCCAGGGGTTTGTGGCAGTTAGGGAGCTGCCCGGGCATGCACACCAGCAGGCGGCTGCTGTACAGAGTTGCTAAATAAAGATATACTCCCGTTTACGTCGTGGTACGAGCTTTATTATACAAATAAATGCGGCACCATTTGCAGTAGTGCCTTTTAACTTCAACCCAAAGCACCCAAACCACCATTTGCAGTAGTGCCTTTTAACTTCAACCCAAAGCACCCAAACCACCATTTGCAGTAGTGCCTTTTAACTTCAACCCAAAGCACCCAAACCACCATTTGCAATAGTGCCTTTTAACTTCAACCCAAAGCCCGGGCAGGGCAAGTAGAAAAGGGATTTATTAAAGGTTAAATTGTGAAGAACTCTTAAAATATTACACCAATTTAAACATTAAAAATGAAATTTATTCAGTTCATTCTTTCTTGTTGCATCTCTTGATGCGTTCTGCAGCAGGGGATGGCTTCAGGCGGGGGCTGTCGGGGGCCGATGGGGGGAGTGTCCTGCAGCTGGGGTAGGGGGATGGCTTCAGGCGGGGGGCTTTCGGGGACGGTGGGGGGCATCCTGCAGCTGGGGACGGGACTGCTTCAGGCAGGACCGGTGGGGGTGAAGCGTCCTGCAGTGGGGATGGGGACAGCTTCAGGCGGGGGCTGTCAGGGGCCGGTGGGGGGAGACCGTCCTGCAGCCTTGGGATGGGGAAGGCTTCGGGGGGGGGGGCTGTCGGGGGGCCGTTGAGTGGGGGAGAATATCCTGCAGCTGGGGGAGAGGGGGAGAGCATCCTGTACTCACTCCATCTCCCCCTCAACCCCCCCCCCCATCCATCCTTCGCGGCTCTATGGCGGAGCATCCATTCCCGTCCAATGTGTTCCCATTGTGACGTAGAACACGCATGTATTACTGCGCAGGCGCAGCTGATCGGACGGCAAGTGGAAAAATGATTTATTGAAGCTTAAAATGTGAATAACTTAAAAGATGTGAATTTATTCAGTCCATTCTTTCTTGTTGCGTCTCTTGTTGCATTCTGCAGCCGGGGAAGGGGGGAAGAGTGTCCTGCAGCCAGGGGAGGGAAATGTCTTCAGGCAGGTGCTGTCCGGGGCCAGTGTGGGGGGGGGGGGGGGGGGGGGGGGGGGGGGGGGGGGGGGGGGGGGAGAGCGTCATGCAGCCGGGGGAGGGGGGCGACCAGGTGAGGGCTCTCGGGGGCTAGTGGGGGTGAGGGGAGGGAGCGTCCTGCACTCCCTTCATCCTCCCTCAACCCAATGCAATATTCCACCACTCACCTGTTCCCCAATGCAACCCGTTCCCCCTATGCAATATTCCACCACTCACCCATAGCCCCTAACTGGGGAGGGAGATGGCTTCACAGGGTCTATGGGGGTGGGGGAGGAGTGTCCTGTAGCCGGCGGAGGGGGACGGCCTCAGGCGGGGACTGTTGAGGGCCGGTGGGGAGAGCGTCCTGCAGCCAGGAGAGGGGGCCGGCTTCAGGCGGGGCTTGTCAGGGGCCGGTGGGGAGGGGGTGGGAGCGCTGCCGTGGCCTAACGCTGCCACGGCCTACCACTGGCATAGCCTACCACTGCCTACCCCTGCTGCTGCCTACCCCTGTCGTGGCCTACTGCTGCCACGGCCTACCGCTGCCTACCCCTGCCGCTGCCTACCCCTGCCGCTGCCTACCCCTGTCGTGGCCTACTGCTGCCGCGGCCTACTGCTGCCACGGCCTACCACTGCCTACCCCTACCACTGCCTACCCCTACCGCTGCCTACCCCTGCCGCTGCCTACCCCTACCACTGCCTACCCTACCACTGCCTACCCCTACCACTGCCTACCCCTACCACTGCCTACCCCTACCACTGCCTACCCCTACCACTGCCTACCCCTACCGCTGCCTACCCCTGCCGCTGCCTAATGCTGCCATGGCCTACCGCTGTCGTGGCCTCCACTGCCACTCCCCACCGGCTTCAGGCGGGGACCGGTGGGGAGCATCCTGCAGCTGGGGACGGGACGGCTTAAGGCAGGGGCCAGTTGGGGGGGAGCGTCCTGCAGCTGGGGAGGGGGACGGCTTAAAGCAGGGGCTGATGGGAGGTGCGGGAGCATCCCGCAGCTGGGGACGGGACGGCATCAGGTGGGGGCCGGTTGCCTAATGCTGCCATAGCCTAACGCTGCCGTGGAGGGGAGGGGTGTGTGGGCGGGAGGCATGTGGGGGGAGGGGAGGGGGAGGAGGGTGTTTGTGGGAGGGGGGGTGTGTGTGGGAGGGGAGGGGTGTGTGTGGGGGGTGTGGGTGGGGGTGTGGGTGTGGGGGGAGTGGGGTATGTGGGCTGTGCGGGGGGGGGTTGTGGGGGGAAGGAGGTGTGTGTGTGGGCGGGGGGCAGAGCTTTGAGAAAAGACGGAGGTTGTGTGGGAGACGGGAGTTATGGGGGTATCAGGGGGGAGTGGGGCAGGAGTTAGCGAGGGGGGCCGGAGGGGGAGGGGAAGGGCTGGAGGTGACGATGTGATGGGGACTCACAGTGGTCACTGATCGCTGGTTGCTCGGTTGCTGGTCACTGGACGTTCTCTTCCGCCGGGATCAGATTCTCCGCCTGCCATTTGGCGACATTTCCCGCGCTGGGCTGGGCCGTTTCCGCTCCCTCCGAATATTGTGTCTGGCTGGAAACCTCAGCCGGCCATCCTCAGCTTCAGTAAAGATGCGATGGCGCTGTCCGGTTGGAAACCTCTGCCGGCCATCCTCAGCTTCAGTAAAGATGCGATGGCGCTGTCCGGTTGGAAACCTCTGCCGGCCATCCTCAGCTTCAGTAAAGATGCGATGGCGCAGGAAGGGGCGGACTGTCCCGTGGAGTGACAGGAGAAAAGACCAATCCACGCGGCGCTGAACGCAAGAGAGGAGATCGATCTGCGCACACACGGTTTTAAAGATTTTTAAACCTCGCTAACTTTTACATTAGACCACCGATCGGAACGAAACTTAGTGCAATCTCAGCACAGGAGAACAGTGTGTAAGATGGCGAAAAATCGTAGCGTTATCACGTACTGTTTTTGCGCAAATAGAATGACTGCGCAAACCGGACGATAACATGATCAGAGCTTTAGTTATGTATAGATTTAGGATTCTCTCGTAGTTGTTTCTGAATTTAGCTCAGTTAAGAGTAAGTTATCAATTGATCTTCCAGTTGATGCTGCCTTCCACGCAATGTAGTTTTCTTTGTGCAGTAATGAATTCTCATGTGATGGTATACGATCGGTCAACTTTCTCCAACTTCTGCTAATATTCCATCCAGGATGATCCGAGATTATTGATGTACTAGTTTTATTTAAAAGGAAGCAAGGTGCACAGTACAAACACTGTTTTCCGTACATCTTTGTGCATCTTTCTGTTGCTGTTTAATTTCTTCATCGTTGACAGCTAAGGGAACTTCTGCATCCATTACTGTGGGCACTGTCATATCTTCAGTTTCATGATCTATAGGATTATCTTGCTGTTGCCTTTCAGTTTTTTGATCATTTACAGGGTCCTGATTATCAGTTACTAATTGCACATCACCTTCAGTCTTTCTAACTACAGTATTTTCCTGTACGCGTGATATTTTAACAGGAACGTCTACATCAGTCATATCGATGGCTGTGGCTGCATCTCCTTCAGTTTTCCTTGCCATTTAGTCGGTGGGCCAGAGGGCCGACTGTGCACCCCCCCTATGATCCTACTTCTTGGGTGTCATTTTGTTCATTGGTATCTCTTCAGTCGGAAAAATTATGTTCCCAATAAAAAAACTAATTTGGACTATGTGTTTTAACCCCTTATTTCAATCTGTCAAAATTATGTTTTTTCACACTTTGTCCTCTTGTGATCTGTGAATTTGGTACTTGAAATTGAGTCTAGTTTTAATTGTAATTGTAATTGTAATTAAACATACGAAGCAGATGCATACCAGGAAACCGATGTGCTGTTGACAAAACGATTGAGGACGCAATCATGAAGCATGGGAAATCTCGAGGTGGTGGTAGTGGTGTTGGGGTCTCAGGCATCTTGGAGAATCACAGTGCATATCAGAGATGTGTTCGAACTTCAACAGAAAGGGCACACTTTCTTTCTGCAGCTCTCAGCCTCACAGACATGACTTCTGATACCAATGACCTGACTTCTGAATGACTATGACTTCTGAAGCAAACAAAGAGATCAACAACCAACTGAGATAAAGAAAAGTGAGGCATGTGCAAAGAAAGCCATTGATGCTGTAAAGAGCTTCCTGAATCCCTTTGACGTAGATGACAAGACTGGGTGGTATGTACTCTCTTCTGGTGCACGTGTTCCGGCTGAAGTTGAGAAAGATGTTATAAAGGCACTTACCACAGGGAAAGAACAGAAAGAGAAGTTAATCAGAGAGCGACTTGAGAAAAAGACAGTATTCTCCGAACCCATCAAGAATCTGAAGCTCAAAACCATGGCAGAAACAGAGAAAAGAGTGAAGCTGAAAACTTCTGAACGAAAGGTTATAGAGTACAAGCAACAAAGAGATATTGCTTTTCAACTGATGGTCAAAGCACAAAGTTCTGGCAGTCAACTCAATCTACGAGAGATTATGAAGTACTCTCTGACCCCTGTACCCTACTCCATTGGTACATCAGACAACTTCTTTGCAAAGACTGATACATCCAAGGGCCTGCACTACCTATTGAAAGATGTAGGCAACTCACAACCACCTGCCAGTAACAAGACATTGATAGTGGAAGATGGCAATGCTGCATTCTACTATCTTAAAGAGATTCCTGCAAACTTCAAAGAGAATGGCATCAAAATCTTCATTGCATTGTCATCTAATGATGTAGTCTTCAGTACCGATATGTACAAACCAGATTCAGTGGTCAAGTGAACGGACACAGCGTGGGTGTGTGGAGAAGAGAATAATCAAAGGAGGAAAGACCAAAAAACCAAGAGATTGGAAGCAGTTCTTGACCAATGATGAGAACAAGAAACAGCTCCATTGAACTTCTTCTTAATGTGTGGCGTGAGCATGACATGGCAAAGAGGCTACATGGTAGGAAGGTGATCTTCATTAAGGAAAGAGAGGCCACAATTCTTACTTCTCAGAATGGGAAAGAGACACTGCAGTCTGAGATTCAATCCCTGAAGTCAAACCAAGAAGAAACAGACTCTCGAGGCATCCTATACTGCAACGATGGCAAAGAGCAAGGATATGACCACGTACAAGTCAAAAGCCCAGACAGCGATATCTTTTTCATATAGCTTCACCATGCAAACAACATTCAAGACACCACAGTGTTCTTTGATACAGGGAGAGGCAACAGGCAATGGCTAATAGGTATCACCCATTTTGCAAAGTAGTCCTCCTGATGCTGTAAAGAGCTTCCTGAATCACTTTGAAGTAGATGACAAGACTGGGTTGTATGTACTCTCTTCTGGTGCACGTGTTCCGGCTGAAGTTGAGAAAGATGTCATAAAGGCACTTACCACAGGGAAAGAACAGAAAGAGAAGTTCATCAGAATACTGCTCAGCATTACTTGGACTGCATGCATTCTCAGGCTGTGACTCAACAAGTGCCTTCAAAGGAATCGGCACAGTCAAGCCAATCAAACTGATGCAACAGCATGACAAATACTTGAAACCTCTGACAGAGCTTCGGGAAACCTGGACTGTCCCAGAAGAGCTGATGTCAAACCTGGAGGAGTTCACATGTGCTTGTACGGGAAACCAAGATTCAGTGATGTCGACAAAGCTAGATTCGTTATGATGAAAGAAAGGTGCAAAGGCGATGGAAAGGAAATCAATAGGTCTGTTCACGTGGCTATGTCTTCATTTCCACCTCACAAAGACAGCCTAGAGCAACATATCAGAAGGGTAAACTACCAGGTGGTAATATGGAAGAGGGCTCATGAGCCCAACCCCGCCATTCCAGCACCAACAGATGGTCATGGCTGGACGAAGAATGGAGACAAGTTGGGACCACTATGTACAACGACTCAGATCCTACCCCCTAGGCTGGTTGACATTCTTGACTCCTTGGAAGAGAAAGAGGATTCAAGTGATGACGAATATGATCCAGATGATGATGACCAGTGCTATGGGTCGGACAAAGACACAGATAGTGAAGATGAACTCTAAAGATTCTTCATTCATAGTTTCGCTACCTATGCGATTGTTTTAGTTTCCTTCTATAATAATTGAAATTACTTCAATTAGTAATAAGGGTGATGCTGATGTCTGAAAACCAGTTGGTAATTGTGTATGCCCAAATTTTTTTTTACATGTGACTATGCATTCCAATTACATGTGTCTATTACCGGTATAAGTATGGTTAAAATACACAAAAAAGCCGATGCTACATTTATTTTGTTGCATGTATGAGGATGAAATTCTTAGGACAGACAGGTATTCCTTCCAACTTTGCTTCATTTGTACTTGTACCGTTACAAGTAATAGAAACACACTAAAGTTGATGCCTTTCATTATTTCTATTGCAAGTTCTTTCATGTAATAATTCAGATTATTTTGTAATGTTTATCTTTCTTGAAATAAGATTACCCCTAACAACAAGTAGAGAAGTTAAATCATTATTCAAAACAAACTTAATTGGATTGCAGTTTACAGTGTGAAAATATTTATTAAAAGAATATGAAGCTTGGATGCTCAAGAGTTTTCCATTAAAAGTGAATATGAGGAACCATTTCAAAAGTGAATATGAGGAACCTTGTCACTCGCACAAGAACTCAAGGGGTATATTATGTCATTATTGCATAAAAATTAATTACATTTTGTTTTATGATTTTCATGTTGAAGATGACATGGTCCTAATTTAGTGGATTTTTAATGTATGTTTACTAAGAAACAGACTCAATTGCAAGTACCAAATTCACAGACCCCAAGAAAGAGGGCAAAGTATGAAAAAACACAATTTTGACATATATTGAAGAGAGCGTTCATAGAAACATAGAAATTAGGTGCAGGAGTAGGCCATTCAGCCCTTCGAGCCTGCACCGCCATTCAATATGATCATGGCTGATCATCCAACTCAGTATCCCGTACCTGCCTTCTCTCCATACCCTCTGATCCCCTTAGCCACAAGGGCCACATCCAACTCACTCTTAAATATAGCCAATGAACTGGCCTCAACTACCCTCTGTGGCAGAGAGTTCCAGAGACTCACCACTCTCTGTGTGAAGAAAGTCTTTCTCATCTCGGTCTTAAAGGATTTCCCCCTTATCCTTAAGCTGTGACCCCTTGTCCTGGACTTCCCCAACATCGGGAACAATCTTCCTGCATCTAGCCTGTCCAACCCCTTAAGAATTTTGTAAGTTTCTCTATAAGATCCCCTCTTAATCTCCTAAATTCCAGAGAGTATAAACCGAGTCTATCCAGTCTTTCTTCATAAGACAGTCCTGACATCCCAGGAATCAGTCTGGTGAACCTTCTCTGCACTCCCTCTATGGCAATAATGTCCTTCCTCAGATTTGGAGACCAAAACTGCACGCAATACTCCAGGTGTGGTCTCACCAAGACCCTGTACAACTGAAGTAGAACCTCCCTGCTCCTGTACTCAAAATCCTTTTGCTATGAAAGCTAACATACCATTCACTTTTTTCACTGCCTGCTGCACCTGCATGCCTACTTTCAATGACTGGTGTACCATGACACCCAGGTCTCGCTGCATCTCCCCTTTTCCCAATCGGCCACCATTTAAATAATAGTCCTCTTTCCTGTTTTTGCCACCAAAGTGGATAACATCACATTTATCCACATTATACTGCATCTGCCAAACATTTGCCCACTCACTCAGCCTATCCAAGTCACCCTGCAGTCTCCTAGCATCCTCCTCACAGCGAACACTGCCCCCCAGCTTAGTGTCATCCGCAAACTTGGAGATATTGCCTTCAATTCCCTCATCCAGATCATTAATATATATTGTAAATAGCTGGGGTCCCAGCACTGAGCCCTGCGGTACCCCACTAGTTACTGCCTGCCATTGTGAAAAGGACCCGTTTACTCCTACTCTTTGCTTCCTGTTTGCCAGCCAGTTCTCTATCCACATCAATACTGAACCCCTAATACCGTATGCTTTAAGTTTGTATACTAATCTCTTATGTGGGACCTTGTCGAAAGCCTTCTGGAAGTCCAGATATACCACATCCACTGGTTCTCCCTTATCCACGCTACTAGTTACATCCTCGAAATATTCCACAAGATTCGTCAGACATGATTTACCTTTTGTAAATCCATGCTGACTTTGTCCAATGATTTCACCACTTTCCAAATGTGCTGCTATCCCATCTTTAATAACTGACTCTAGCAGTTTCCCCACTACCGATGTTAGACTAACTGGTCTGTAATTCCCCGTTTTGAAGTGAGCGTTAAAAAAAACATAGTCCAAATGAGTTTTTTTCTTGGGAACATCATTTTTCCGATAGAAGAGATACCAATGAACAAAATGACACCCAAGAAGTAGGATCATAGGGGGTACACGGTAGGCCCCTCTGGCCCACGGACTAATTGTAGCTGTGGTTGGAGTTTCAGAACTGGATACCAGTACATCATCTGCTGATGATCTTAGAAATTAAGTTATTGGCTTTTAATTGCTGATTCATTCAATTGTTTTCTTCGTCTCTTACTTGCCCACTTTCAAACTTCATCTTCATAGACATGGTTATTTACGCGAAACAAAAAATAAATAATAATCAGCTTATAGTCATAACTTGTAGGCTTACTTAATAGAATTAAGAGAATAGATAATCAGTCAGCTATCTTCTTGCACATGTGCACACTTTGATTCTATAAACTAAAAGGTCAAAATGTATTTAGAATATCTAGTGTAAAGTCTCAAAATTTGAGGCCCCTTTGAAGTAGACAGGCATGAGTCCTAAGCCAAATGGCCCTCGTTGCCCCCCCTCTGATAGGGTCTGCTACTACCATGGTTTTTGGACTCTTGCACCTTCCCATTGATGCAGCCAAGACAGCCACAGAGGTCTGATCCGGACTCTGGTTGTACACTCAGAAGAACAATCACCCCACAATTACCAACACTAATAAACAGATCTGGAGTGGGCTACACGCTGATGCCTCTTGCCTATGTCCCTTGCTTCCTTCCTCTGCCTGTTTATCACACTTTTCCTTTCTTTGTAGAATTCGCCAGCGAATTCTGATCACTGATCACTGATCTTTGCTAAATCAGTGATCAGGGGTCAGATGACCGGAGTACTTAAGGAAGTAGCCCCAGAAATAGTGGATGCATTAGTAATAATTTTTCAAAACTCTTTAGATTCTGGAGTAGTCCCTGAGGATTGGAGGGTAGCTAATGTAACCCCACTTTTTAAAAAGGGAGGGAGAGAGAAAACGGGGAATTACAGACCAGTTAGTCTAACATCGGTAGTAGGGAAAATGCTAGAGTCGGTTATTAAAGATGGGATAGCAGCACATTTGGAAAGTGGTGAAATCATTGGACAAAGTCAGCATAGATTTATGAAAGGTAAATCATGTCTGGCGAATTTTATACAATTTTTCGAGGATGTAACTAGTAGAGTGGATAAGGGAGAACCAGTGGATGTGTTATATCTGGACTTTCAGAAGGCTTTCAACAAGATCCCACATAAGAGATTAGTATGCAAATTTAAAACACACAGTATTGGGGGTTCAGTATTGATGTGGATAGAGAACTGGCTGGCAGACAGGAAGCAAAGAAAAGGAGTAAACGGGTCCTTTTCAGAATGGCAGGCAATGACTAGTGAGGTACCGCAAGGCTCAGTGCTGGGACCCCAGCTATTTACAATATATATTAACGATCTGGATGAGGGAATTGAATGCAACATCTCCAAGTTTGCTGTGAGGAGGATGCTAGGAGGCTGCAAGGTGACTTGGATAGGTTGGGTGAGTGGGCAAATGCATGGCAGATGCAGTATAATGAGGATAAATGTGAGGTTATCCACTTGGGTGGCAAAAACAGGAAAGTAGACTATTATCTGAATGGTGGCCGATTAGGAAAAGGGGGATGCAAATAGACCTGGGTGTTATGGTACACCAGTCATTGAAAGTAGGCATGCAGGTGCAGCAGGCTGTGAAGAAAGCGAATGGTATGTTAGCATTCATAGCAAAAGGATTTGAGTATAAGAGCAGGGAGGTTCTACTGCAGTTGTACAGGGTCTTGGTGAGGCCACACCTGGAGTATTGCGTACAGGTTTGGTCTCCTAATCTGAGGAAAGACATTCTTGCCATAGAGGGAGTACACAGAAGGTTCACCAGACTGATTCCTGGGATGGCAGGACTTTCATGTGAAGAAAGACTGGATAGACTCGGCTTGTACTCGCTAGAATTTAGAAGATTGAGGGGGGATCTTATAGAAACTTACAAAATTCTTAAGGGGTTGGACAGGCTAGATGCAGGAAGATTGTTCCCGATGTTGGGGAAGTCCAGAACAAGGGGGAAGTCTTTTAGGACCGAGATGAGAAAATCATTTTTCACACAGAGAGTGGTGAATCTGTGGAACTCTCTGCCACAGAAGGTAGTTGAGGTCAGTTCGTTGGCTATATTTAAGAGGGAGTTAGATGTGGCCCTTGTGGCTAAAGGGGTCAGGGGGTATGGAGAGAAGGTAGGTACAGGACACCTGAGTTGGATGATCAGCCATGATCATATTGAATGGCGGTGGAAGCTCGAAGGGCCGAATGGCGTACTCCTGCACCTATTTTCTATGTTTCTATGATGGAAAGATTTAAAATGACCCAGAATCATAAAATAGACACAGAAAAAAACCGGAGTAACTCAGCGGGTCAGACAGCATCTGGCGAAATGGGATAGGTGACATTTCGGGTCGAGACCCTTCTTTAGACCCGTTTCGACCCGAAACGTCACCCATTCCTTTTCTCCAGAGAGTCTGTCTGACCGGCTGAGTTACTCCAGCTTTTTGTGACTACCTTCGGTTAAAAACCAGCATCTGCAGTTCCTTCCTACCCAACTCAGAACTCGCTGAAGCTCATATATGTTGTTTACATTCATGAGCTAACTGCGGCATGAGCTGCCGCTAGGAAGCAAAGTGCCGAGAGCCGTGAAAGGTGGTGCAAACAAGCGTGGAGTAGTGTTCTCTACCAAGCAAGCGTAATACACACCAGACTGCAGCACTCTTGTAATTGAACCGAGGGATCGAAAGTCACAGGGCAGTGGAAATCATGGACTTAGATTGAAATGGGCCACGTATTTCCTCTGCACGATGTACTCACTCCACGAGTGAGCTTAAAGGATTAGAATTGATTTTCATTCAGCGGGTTTGTCCAGTAAAGCAACAGGTTTCTGGACCACGATGGAAGTTAATTCAGCAGACAAACAGCTCTGAGGCGCGGATAGCAACCGAAGCTCTTTGGATGGCGTTAATGTATCCGGCCGTGGGCAGAAGAACACTGTAGAGCCGGCAAGTGTGGGACGAGGCGGGTTTACAGCCAGAGACAGATATTTAGCCGGTTCCCGGGGAGATTGTCCGGCCGGTTTACTTGAGGGGCCGGGAACCTGGCGCCAGCTGCCCTGGACGGCTCCAACTTTACTCGGACTAAATCCGTCCCGGATTCGCGCCTCCCGGACCATCCAGGGGCCATCAAACGCCCTCTCCCTGGGGTCACCATGTCCATGAGTGCCGATTGCAGCGGCTATTACAATATCGAAAATATCTTCGTTTCTAATTTCACGTGCCCCAAACCCGAAGGCAATCTCGGCGCCAAATACTGCTGCGGCTTCAACGACATAAAATATTGCTGTGATGACCCGAACAGCTTCTTCCCGTACGCCTACAACTACATGTGGTGGTTAAGGTAAAGACAACTTTTTTTCTGCTTCTATCGTCTGCAGGGGGACATTTGTCTCAATGTTCTCTGAAAAAAAAACACTAATTAATACAAGTATTAGCAACTGTGTCTTCCAGCGGATCTTGGCGAGTCAATGATTCAGACATCTAAGGAAACGCAGTAATAGTCCACGCAAAGGCACGGTTAGCAAAGCGCTGCGCCCGCTCTTTTACGTGGATTGGCATTATTGACAAGGCTAATATTATTTAATACACGTTTGCCTTAAGTATAAATCCCTCAGAACATGTGGTAGTAAGTAATGTGTCACGTCCTACGAGCTAACAGTTAATGGAGTGGAAAAGCTACTCGTTTGTGTCCCCTGCTGACGGGAAACTCGAGCTGCTTCAACCACAGCCCCCATACCCCCCCACCCCCTGACCACCCTCCACCCCCCACCCCCCCACCACACAAACGCTCCGTCCTCAGTGCACTCGCCTGCCTTCCTCCGGCCACAACCCCCATCCTTGCCGCGTGTTCACCATAACCCCGGACCTCCCCCTCTCCGACACTGAAAGGTCGGTCCTCAGCAGAGGTCTCACCTTTGTCCCCCTCCGTCCCCACCTCAATGAGTTCCGCGCCCACCACGACTTGGAGCTCTTCTACCGTCGCCTCCGCCTCACAGCGTTCTTCCGGCTCTACAACTATTTATCTAGAACTGCCGTCGGGACATCAACCGCCTCGACTTCTCCACTCCCCTGCCTCACTCCAATCTCTCCACCCCCGAACGTACTGCCATCGACTCACTCCGTAACAACCCAGACTGGGTTATCAAACCCGCCGACAAGGGAGGTGCCGTGGTAGTCTGGCGCGTCGATCTCTACAAAGCGGAGGCCGCGCGCCAACTCTCGGACACCTCCTCCTACTTACCCCTGGACCATGACCCCACTGATGAACACCAGGCCACCTCTCGAGCACCATAACCGACTTCATCAGCTCCGGCTCCCTACCCCCCGAGCCTCCAACCTCATCGTTTCCCAGCCGCGCACGGCCCGATTTTACCTTCTCCCCAAAATCCACAAACCCGACTGCCCTGGCAGACCCATTGTCTCTGCCTGTTTGTGGCCCACCGAACACATTTCAACATACCTCCCCACCTATGTTCAAGACACCTCAGACACTCTCCGTCGGCTCCGCGCATTCCATTCTCTAGGCCCCCATCCTCTCATCTTTACCATGGACGTCCAGTCACTCTACACCTCCATCCCCCACCAGGACGGTCTCAAGGCCCTCCGGTTCTTCCTCGACCAGAGGAGCAACCCATACCTGTCCACTGATACCCTCCTCCGCCTAGCAGAGTTGGTCTTTATCCTCAAATAACTTCTCTTTTGACTCCTCCCATTTCCTCCAAACATAAGGCGTAGCTATGGGCACACGCATGGGCCCCAGCTACGCTTGCCTCTTTGTCGGGTACGTCGAACAATCCTTGTTCTCGGCGTACCAGAGCCCCATCCCCGACCTCTACCTCTGTTACATCGACGACTGCTTTGGTGTCACCTCCTGCACCCACACACAACTGACTGACTTCGTCCATTTCACCACCATCCGGCACTCAAATACACTTGGACCATTTCCGACATTTCCCTACCATTCCTTGACCTCACCATCTCTATTGCAGGTGATACACTCCTGACCGACATCCACTACAAACCAACTGACTCCCACAGCTACCAGGACTACTCTTCCTCCCACCCTGCTTCCTGTAAGGACTCCATCCCTTATTCCCAATTCCTCCTTCTATGCCGCATCTGCTCCCAGGATGAGGTGTTCCACACCAGGTCATCACAAATGGCCTCATTCTTCAGAGAACGGGGATTCCCCTCCCCCACTATAGATGAGGCTCGCACCAGGGTCTCCTCCATACCCCGCAACAATGCCCTCTCTCCCCATTCCCCCACTCGCAAACAGGGCAGAGTCCCCCTGGTCCTCACCTTTCACCCCACCAGCCAGCAAATACAACACATAGTCCTCCGCCAGTTTCGCCACCTCCAACGTGACCCCTCCACTCGCCACATCTTCCCATCTCCCCCCGTCTGCCTTCCGCAAAGACCGCTCCCTCCGCAACTCCCTTGTCAATTCTTCCCTTCCCCCCCGCTCTACCCCTTCCCCGGGCACTTTCCCTTGCAACCACAAGAAATGCTACACTTGTCCCTTCACCTCTCCCCTCTCCCCTCCACTCCATTCAGGTACCCAAGCAGTCCTTCCAGGTCCGACAGAGGTTCACCTGCACCTCCTCCAACCTCATCTACTGCATCCGCTGTTCCAGATGCCAGATGATCTATATCGGTGAGACCAAGCGGAGGCTTGGCGATCGTTTCGCCGAACACCTCCGCTCGGTCCGCAATAACCAAGCCGACCTCCCGGTGGCTCAGCACTTCAACTCCCCCTCCCATTCCGTATCCGACCTCTCGGTCCTGGGCCTCCTCCACGGCCAGAGTGAGCAACACCGCAAGTTGGGGGAACAGCACCTCATATTCCGCTTGGGGAGTCTGCATCATCTGGGCTTGAACATTGAATTTTTTCAATTCTGTTAACCCTTGCTGTCTCCTCCCCTTCCCACCTCTCCCTCAGCCCTCGGGCCCTGGCATTCCCTCTCTCTCTATCTCTCTCCCGCACCCTAGTCGCACTAGCTTCTCATTTTCACATCACAAACAGCTTACAATGGCTTGTTCCCTTTATCATCAATACTTTTTTGCATATCTTTCATTCATTGTTCTTTATCTCTCCACATCACCGTCTATATCTCTCGTTTCCCTGATCCCTGACCAGTCTGAAGAAGGGTCTTGACCCAAAACGTCGCCTATCTCCTTCGCTCCTTAGATGCTGCTGCACCCGCTGAGTTTCTCCAGCCTTTTGTGTAAACCTGCTTCCAGCACACCTGACCTTGACTCTTTCACATCCCATGGGACTGTTAAATAGAAGCATGGTGCATGCAAAAAGACCCTTTATTAAATTAAACCCATTAATTTGTTCTATATAATAATAATAATAATAATAACTTTATTACGGACTCAAGGTCCAGACAAGGGGCAACATTACATTAAAAATGCATTGCATTTCAAATATCATAAATATATATAAAATCATGGTAAATCACGTAAAAACATCATAATTTAAATATTTAAAAAAAACCCACAATACTTAATGTCTGCAACATTTTCAAGGGGTGGTTCTGACCTATTTCATAGTGCTAGTGTAAGGTGTATCTGTCTGAAAGTATCGTGACATGGATTCCATGACAACCAGGCAGTTCGATGTGTGGCCTTCAGCTGTGTGCGTGTGGGGGTGGGGGGGGTTGTGCGGTGGTAGAATGAGTGGGGGTTGCTGGTGCAATTTGAAGATTGAGGTTTATGGTGAGTAGTGAATTAACTAAACTCTGAGCCTAAACACAGAAATTGCGGGATATTCTCATGGATCAGTCAGTATTTGTGGAGTGAGCAAAAACAGAATAATATTTCAAGAGAGTCAAGTGTGTTTAATTGTCATGTATACTTCTCCGTGGATTGTCACCTTGTCGTGGTGGAGAAGCTTGTGTGGACCTGAGATCCTGAGAGCAATGCCGGCTGGAGCTATGCTCCTGGTAGGGCCACCCATGGCGGCAAGGTTGAGGGGGAGGTCTCTGACACAGAACAATCCAACCAAGACCTCGACGATGGAACACGCGGAGGATGATGGCTGACTCTAGTGGAGCGTCACAACGGCTGGGAAGGCGGATGAAGGCTGCAGCAGAAAGGGTCTCCGGTCGTCTTGGACTCCATGCCACCGGATCCTGACCCAGACCTGTCAAGGACCGTGGGGTGGCTGCCTGTGCACCAGTCTCCCCACGTTAAACAAAGTCACGCACAGGCGTCCTCCATACAGCATCCTGGAGGGGTGAAGGAAAACACCAAATGCAAACCTCCACTGCCATGTGGCTATTACCTTATTCAGGAAAGGTGAAGACTAGATCCGGCGGAATACACGGAGGAGACCACCATTTTGCGGTCCAACGGGCAGGAAGGTGGACCCAGCAAAGCATCGTGGAGCGCAATTAGGGCACAATGTTCACGTAGAACACTGGTGGTCATCCCCTGCATCCTGACCTATCGCCAGCCGTCTTGACTATGTTTTGCCACTGGATCCAGATAGGCCGGTACAAGAGAGTGATGCTGACGATTTGCGCAACTCTCCTCACTTTAATCCAAGTCATGTGCAAGTTATGACTTCAGGACCCGTACCGCCCATTTGGAAGAAGCAAGATCACCACAGGAGCGTGTGTAGCTGAGAAGAAGCGCACTGCAGAAGCTCAGAGGAAATGCGCCGCACGCAAGGCTCGAGCCACTTCAACTTCTAGTGCAGCACCCACCCAACTGTGTCCCATATGCGGGCGAGCCTTCCAGGCCCAGATCGGCCTCACCAGTCACCTCCGGACCCACAAACCAAAGCACTGGAGTCATGGTCTTCCTCTACAACGAAGGATGAACAGCCATACCAAAGCAGCATATCAACAATGGAATGAGTATACGTGACAATTAAACATATTTGACAAATCAGTGGCATAATAGGCCTGTAAATACAATACATAAAGATAATAATAAAAAAACAATAAATTAATAGCTAATACTAGGTAATATTTCAGGTCAATTACTTTTTGTCAAAATTGTTAATGTATAAAAAGAGGCCATTTCAGTTTATTGAATTTCTGCCAGCTCAGAGCAACCCAATTCCCCTCCAAATTTTAATTGTAGATTCCCAGCATTTGCAATTTTTGCTTTTTAATTAGTTTTTCTTCATCAAGGGTTAAAAAGGAAGGAAAAAAATCCCTGCTTGTTTATTGTCATTTTTTGAATGTTGAATGGATTCCTGGGGGAAAGAAAAAATTGCTAAATTAAAACACGTTGCAACAGCAGCACCAGCAAGCAGAGCGGGTTTCCTTCCAATGGTGTTGGAGATAAGAAGCTAAATGAACCATTACAATGAGCTTATGAGAGCTGTGTTCAAAGTGTGCTGTGGAAAGGTGTGAAAAGCAACCTATTCACTGTCTATGTTGTTATAAAATTAATAATAGTGAATACTTCTCCCCATTGTAATAAATATAAACTTGCATTAGGTAAATTCTCTCAACGGCATCAATTTAAGTAAATAGTTCTTAGTTCATGTAAATTTCCTTCCAGATTGTAACAGATGGATGTCACTTTTCACTATTATTTTCAACCTTTAATACTAGGAGAATTATTTTACTATATTTTGAGATGAATGCATTTAATTTTCCCTGTTTTAATAACCATAGATAAATATTCTATAAATATTTTGCTATAGTTCAATGTATGCATATTAGGGGTTTGCCATGATTTAAAGTTTAGATAATGGAACAATCCCATATTCTGTGTTCTATAATATTGTTTAAAATTTACTTCAGGTTGTAATAGATAACGGTATGTTTCAATTTTCCCTTTCTGTCAATGTTCTTGTACACATCCATTTTTTTCACAAGATCATTAGAGCTCCCATTCGTTGTGATGGTATTTCAGTCTCAGTCACAGAGGCCGACGTCAGGAAATCCTTCAGAGGGGTGAACCCTTGAAAAGCGTCTGGACCTGATGGCATACCTGGTCATGTTCTAAAGACCTGTGCGGACCAACTGGCTGGAGTTTTTATGGACATTTTCAACCTGTCACTTCTGAGGTCTGAGGTTCCCACCTGCCTCAAAAGGGCATCAATAATACCGGTGCCCAAGAAGAGCAAGGTGACGTGCCTCAATGACTATCGACCTGTGGCACTAACACCTGTGGTGATGAAGTGCTTCGAGAGGTTGATCATGGCGCAAATCAACTCCTACCTCGACAAAAACCTGGACCCAACGCAGTTCACTTACCGCCACAACAGATCAACGGTGGACGCGATCTCGCTGGCCCTCCACTCCGCTCTGGACCACTTGGACAACAAAAGCTCATATGTCAGACTGTTATTCATTGACTACAGCTCGGCATTTAACACAATCATCCCCTCCAAGCTGGTTACCAAACTCGCAGAACTGGGTCTCTGCAATTGGATCCTCGACTTCCTCATTCTCAGACCACAGTCTGTTCGTATTGGTGGAAATGTGTCAGACCCGATAACAATCAGCATGGGAGCACCTCAAGGCTGCATGCTCAGCCTCCTGCTGTACTCACTCTATGCTCATGACTGCTTAGCCGGTCATAGTGCGAACTCCATCATCAAGTTCGCTGATGACACCACTGTTGTGGGACGTATCACTGATGGGGATGAGTCGGAGTACAGAAGAGAGATCGAGCGACTGGCCATATGGTGCCAGCACAATAACCTGGCCCTCAACACCAGCAAAACCAAGAACTGATTGTGGACTTTGGAAGGAGTAGGATGGGGACCCACAGTCCTGCTTAGATCAACAGGTCGATGGTTGAAAGGGTCAAGAGCTTCAAATTCCGAGAACACAGTCCTGGTCCGAGAACACAGATGCAATTATTAAGAAAGCTTATCAGCGCCTCTACTTCCTGAGAAGATTATAGAGAGTTGGTCTGTCAAGGAGGACTCTCTCTAACTTCTACAGGTGCACAGTAGAGACCTTGCTGACCGGTTGCATCGTGGCTTGGTTCGGCAACTTGAGTGCCCTGGAGAGGAAAAGACTACAAAAAGTAGTAAAAACTGCCCAGTCCATCATCGGCTCTGACCTTCCTTCCATCGAGGGGATCTACCACAGTCGCTGCCTCAAAAAGGCTGGCAGCATCATCAAGGACCCACACCACCCTGGCCACACACTCATCTCCCTGCTACCTTCGGGTAGAAGGTACAGGAGCCTGAGAACTGCAACGACCCAGTTTTGGAATAGCTACTTCCCCACAGCCATCAGGCTATTAAACCTGGCTTGGACAAAACTCTGAACATTAATACCCTTCCATCTGTTATTTGCACTTTATTAATTTATTAATTAATGTGTGTATTTACGTATATAATTGTAGTCAATGCCTACTATGTTCTGTTGTGCTATGCAAAGAAAGAATTTCATTGTCCTGTCAGGGACACATGACAATAAACTCTTTTGACTTGAGATAGGAATAGAAATAGACAATTCAGTCCATCAAGTCTACACCATTCAATCATGGCTGATCCATCTCTCGTCCTAACCCCATTCTCCTGCCTTCTCCCCATATCCTCTGACGCCCATACTAATCAAGAATCTATCTATAAATCTATCTATATATCCATTGATTTTGCCTCCACTGCCTTCTGTGGCAAAGAATTCCACTGATTCACCATTCTCTGACAAATTAAATTCCTCCTCATCTCCTTCCTAAATGAACGACCTTTAACTCGGAGGCTATGACCTCTAGTTCTAGACGCCCCCACTCGTGGAAATATTCTCTCCACATCCAATTTATCCAAGCCTTCAATGAGGTCCCCCCTCATTCTTCTAAACTCCAGTGAGTACAGGCACAGTGCTGTCAAACGCTCATCATATGTTAACCTACTCATTCCTCTCTCCCCCCTCTCTCTCTCCTCTCTCTGTCCCCCTCTCTCTCCACTCTCTCTCTCTCCATCCCCCCCTCTCTCCCCCCTCCCTCTCTCTCTCCCTCCCCCTCCCTGTCTCTCTCTCCCCCCCTCTCTCTCTCCCCCTCCCCCTCTCTCCCCCCTCTCCCCCACCCCCCTGCTCTCCCCCCCCCACCCCCTCCCCTACCCCCTTCCCTCCACCCCCTCCCTTCCCCCCACAACTCCCCCTCCCTTCCCACCCCCCCCTTCCCTTCCCCCCCAGCTCTCCCCTTTCTCCTCCCATCTCTCTCTCCCCTCCTCCCCTGTCATCCACCCTCCCTCTCCTCTTCCCCTCCACCCCCTCTCCCTCTGTCTCTTGCCCTACTGTCGCCGCCTCTCTCTCTCTGTCGTTCCCCATTCATTCTCTGCCCTCACTAAAAGGAGCAAATTAATAATATTAATATAATATCAAGGGGGGTAGTTAGTGTGTGTGTGGGGGTGGTTAATGTGTGATGCCGCATGCTGCCCTCCCCCCTCCGCAACAACGCATTGGTGGAACAGACCCTACTGGTCTGCGCTTGGTCTAGTTATCTATTAAAAATGTGTGTGGGGGTGTGAGGGTGTGTGTGTGTGTGTGTGTGTGTCATTTTGCCTTTGAAACGTATCTCCTTGAAAACCAGATGCCAAAACGGGGATGTTTTTACATATTTCAGTGGAGATTTTCCTTGTGATTTTAGAAATCCACTCCTCTGTACATTATTTTCCCGACTTTTTTATTAAAATTGTTGACCAATCTGACCTTTTTTTAAAAAAATCTGACCGCTGCCC
>CM069140.1:49080859-49293359 GCA_035221665.1 Okamejei kenojei
ACAGTGCGAGTTGGCTCACGAGTAACCCCGAGTTTTCACTCGTGGTGGTCACGTACGATGAACGTAGCGGCAACGTCGGAACTCGCGCGTTCAACTTGTCCACTCGTGGCGCTAACGGCAGGTACTCGGGAAACTTGTTAACTCGTGAAAAAAATCAAACATGTTTGATTTTTTCCACGAGTCAAATTAACTGTTCAAGTTAAAAATGGAAACATTTAAACTCGTTGCAGTAATGTAATGGCCCGTGCGTTTACCTTAGTGTCTCGTGAGTCTATCGTGGGAACTTTTTTATAATCTGAAAAGGACTGAACCAAAGTAGTATAATATGTATATACATATTATATATAATATATATTTCAATTCCAACCCCGAAGCAATTGAGAGGCGATTTCTTGGGGCCGTGTAATTTAACGTGTGTCTTTGCTTTTAAAAGTGAAGCTGTTTAATTGTTTACGCTGCGCTGTGTTTCGTGTTGGGGAGAGTGCTGCTGTTACAATGCTTTCGATTCTATACTGCCCTCCCCCTTCCACAGAAAAATGCCTAAATTTTTCTTTGTGCCCGCTCTCCTGGGAGCAATCCAAACCAGGGGAACAATGAACCCTCAGAGGCTTCGCGTTCCTTGCTCCTATATATGGACCTCGCTCGCTCGCAACTGTATGAGCGCTCGATCAACCAGACATCGGCCAACACGGAGGCCTGATTACTGAAAACAAAGTCAACTTGTACCAGACCTCATCATCTTCCTTCCGACCACCCGTAACCACGGCACCACACTTTCAACAGAAAACTTAATATTTAAAGAATATATTATGGGACATTGGATTGTCTGAAGAAGGGTCCCGAGCAGAAACGCCACATATGTGTGTGTGTGTGTGTGTGTGTGTGTCTGTGTGTGTGTGTGTGTGTGTGTGTGTGTGTGTGTGTGTGTGTGTGTGTGTGTGTGTGTGTTTGTGTGTGTGTGTGTGTGTGTGTGTGTGTGTGTATCTGTGTGTATCTGTGTGTGTGTGTGTGTGTGTGTGTGTGTGTGTGTGTGTGTGTGTGTGTGTCTGCTGTCGGGTCCCGGCGGCTGCTCAAAATCAGTCACCCGAGCTGCTTCCTTCCTCTGAAGTGGCGGCCAGTCCTGCTGTCTGTGTGTATCTGTGTGTGTGTGTTGGTGTGTGTGTGTCTCTGTCTGTCTGTGTGTATCTGTGTGTGTGTGTGTGTGTGTATGTGTGTGTGTCTCTGCTGTCGGGTCCCGGCGGCCGCTCAAAATCAGTCACCCGAGCTGCTTCCTTCCTCTGAAGTGGTGGCCAGCTGCTGTCTGTGTGTATCTGTGTGTGTGTGTGTGTGTGTGTGTGTGTGTGTGTGTGTGTCTCTCCCTCTCTGTCTATCTGTGTGTATCTGTGTGTGTGTCTGCTGTCGGGTCCCGGCGGCCGCTCAAAGTCACCCGAGCTGCTTCCTTCCTCTGAAGTGGCGGCCAGTCCTGCTGTCTGTGTGTGTGTGTGTGTGTGTGTGTGTGTGTGTGTGTGTGTGTGTGTGTGTGTGTGTGCGCGCGCGTGCGTGTGTGTGTGTGCGCGTGCATGTGTGTGTGTGTGTGTGTGTGTGTGTGTGTGTGTGTGTGTGTGTGTGTGACTGTGTGTGTGTGTGTCTGCTGTCGGGTCCCGGTGGCCACTCGCAGTCACCCGAGCTGCTTCCTTTCCTCTGACGTGGCGGCCAGTTCTGCTGTCTGTGCCCGGAGCGCTGCGGCAGCCACCCAAGCAAATTCACTCCCCGGCCACAATAAAACCATACAGCAATGACAGCACGGAAACAGGCCATCTCTGCCCTTTTACTCCGTGCTGAACACTACTCACCTAGTCCCATCTACCTGCACTCAGACCGGAACGTGGCAAGTGGGTTACTGACCCCAATCCCCTCCTTCACAACGCCAGACTCCCCAAATACTATGAACTGAGCTCTCCCCCCACCCCGGGAAAGACAGTATTTAAAAACATAAAACAACAAGAAATGCACTTGCCACGTTATTGGTTACTGGAGGATGCGCATTTTCCCTTTGTAGGTCATATCAATAGCTGCGGCCGCGCTGAAATAACTCAAAGCCACAGGATGGAGATGTATTTTAACATTGTTGCTTTATTAAAACATACCTTCATTCACGGTTGGCTCAAGAGTAACGGGAGAGGAACTTGGTAACTCGGGAGAGGAAGTTGTAGCATCGCAGCAATGACATACCCGTGGGAACTCGGTTACACACTTGATCATAAACTTGAAGTCTCGTACACAGCCACGAGTCTGTCACTCGGGGTACCTCGTGGGTCAACTCGCACCGTGAAACATGGCCTGTGCGGAGGTCATTAGTCGTTGCAGACTCGGGCAGAAGGGCCTGTCCGCGCTGTATCTCTAAACTAAACTAAAGTTGCACCCAAATTACTCTAAATAATATCAATAAATAATGGTGGCATTATTGAACATCTCTTAAAATTTAGAGGCTGCAGCAATATCCTGAGTTTTGCTAGCAATGCTAACTGTTCTGTGCAGTACTGCTGGCATTTTCCTCAAATAAGTACTATCAAGTTTTAGATTTTCACACGGTTGTGTGAATGTTGAATTCCTGAACTTCCAGACATCTGTTTACCAGGTAATCTCTGACTGTGTTCTGACACTGGAGCCCAGCAACTGAGTGGGAATTGATAGCAATTCTACAGTATTTTAAATTTAGGTTTATCATTGTCACTTGTCAAGACACAGTGAAAAGCTATGTTTTGTATGCTATCCAAACAGATCGGATAGCAGCAAAACAAACATTTTATGGTGGAGTATCTGTTTGCACAAACTGTGCTGGATTGGATCTGGTATTAGAATGCAGTTTATATTAATTTGAATTGATAGGAATGGCTGCACAGGATGTGGGTAGGTTTTGGTTAATCTATATTCTTTGAAATTTTAAAATGGATTTACACGTTTGTAATTGGTGTTTGTGTATACATCCTGTTTTGCTATTTCATTCCATTTCTAAAATTATATTAGCTTGATTAATTTTAAGAAGTTAAACATAATTTTGAAGTTTCTGAATGATGGGTACATTCATAGCATCTAGATGTGTTTGAAAGCTGACTAATATGACTGTGGTTTATAGTCATGGGCTAGTTTCATGGATACGTAGGCTGTTTCATGGATACCTTTATTTTTTTCCCATTCTACTTCAGTCTGAACCCACCCCACATGAGGAGATTTTAATATTAAAGGTCCTCCTGCTGCTCAGGGCTGTACCAAAGAGGATAAAGTCATCTTTGTTTGAGAAGCCGCTCGGGGGAGGTCCACAGTATATGTCAGACTCACTCAGATTGGTGGCAGTTTCCAACCCAGCGGCATGAATATTGATTTCTCTAACTTCAAGTAACCCTTACATTCCCTCTCTCCCCATCCCTCTCTCACCATAGTCCTCTTGCTAATTTCACTGTTTGTATTCCTTCATTATCTCCTCTTCCCCAGCCAACAATGGACCACGTGGGCTCCATTTTTCCTGAGTATTCGATGCAGGCTCTGCTTTGTCCTGTACCTTCCCATACCTCTAGTTTTCCCCCTCCATAACTCTCAGTCTGATGAAGGGTGTCGACCCGAAATGTCACCTATTCTTTTTCTCCAGAGATGCTGCCTACCCACTATTGGTTGGAGAATAAACTTTGTTATATTCCCTGGTCACTTAGACTCCAGCATTTTATGTCCATCTTCAGATTGGTGGCAATTTGGACTCCAATTGAAATGTTGCGGGTTGAAGCATAATTTGTATGTAGTTTTTAAGGCAGAACCTATCTAATTTAAGGTCATGATTGGCAGAAGGTTACATTTGAAACTGAAACAGAACAAGTTAAAGGTAAATCACAATTTGAATCCTCTCACTGGCATTGCAAGTGTAGTTTAGAATGAATTTTATGTATGAGTATTGGAAATATATTTTAAATGGATGCTGCAGACTTCACGATATTCAGAATAACAAACATTACCATGTTTATCATGGGAAATTCTTCCCAAAATTGGACATCAAGTTACAGATGGAAAAACTTGCTATGATAGGCTTTTAATGAAGTGAGGTATCTTGGGAATGTCACAGAGTACAGCGATATCTATTATGACAACAACCCAGGAAGAAAAGGTTTTATATCAATATCGTAGAGGAAGGTTAACTGCTGCAGAGCTGTTTGGTGGGGGAGACTTCAAGGATATGCAGTGCAGATGAGAAATAAGGTGCCTAGAAAACCTGGAGGAACAAGAAGGAATTGGACAAGGACTAATGTAGAAAGAGGGGTAACTGGAACGTAGATAAAAAATAGCTGATTAGCTCTTTGTTGGATGTGTGTTGATGTGATAAATGTTAGAAATATGGTTGAAATGGCTTTATAATATTATGGCTAGAGCACACAGCTGACTTCAAATTGGGCACGTGGAAACAAATCATTTCTGCTTGCAAATAAACCGGAGCGGAGTTGAGGTTTAAAAAAAGAAAGATAAAGGATCCAAAAGTGTTCAGGATTCATAGTGGTCTTGACCAAGGACAGCATAAACCCATTCTTTCTCTCCAGAGATGCTATCTGTCCCGTGTTACTCCAGCCTTTTCTGCCTATCTACACTGCAGCACGAATCAATCACAGAATCAAGCAGGATGGAGTTTTTAGGAAAGAGCTACAGATGTGGCCCCTGACATCGGTCTGAAGAAGGGTCTCGACCCGAAACGTCACCCATCCCTTCTCTCCAGAGATGCTGCCTGACCTGCTGAGTTACTCCAGCAGTTTGTGTCTACCCTCAAGCAGGACGGTCTCTGCCTACAGATCCACTGGGCGATGCTTTTACCCCAGTCGGCTAACGGTGTGGGCTGTGGCTCAGGTGCTTTGTCTCTCAACCAGAGACGTAAAACTAGAACATCGAGATTGCATTTTCTCTCTATTCTGTTCACTTGCATCAGGGCGATGGGTTGAACTGCCTTACAAAAGATTCAGTGGCTCTAATATGAGGAAGGACCTGACGAAGGTTCTTCCTGACCAGGGAACATAACGAAGTTTATTCTCCAACCAATAGCGGGCACTTACTCTAGTGTGCCAAATGACCGGCGATTCCTACTCGGCAATCATAACATCGGAACTACGCTAGTGGCAAAGAGGTCTGAGATATCGTGCGGGTCATTTTCGGAGTGTGACCACTCTCCGGCTGGAAACATTTACCACTCCAACCCGGTTTCCTCGTCGTTGCTCGCTTCGTTGGTGATGAAGGTCCACGAGAAATCTGGATGCAACTTTGTGATGAGCAAGGCGGGACCTGAGCCTTAAAATAGCGAGGGAGACGGCCCTGATTGGAGATACAGAGACTGTTGCCGAGTCTCCCCTCTCCCGCCCCACACACTCACACACACACACACACACACACACACACACACTCACACACACACACGGCTCTTTTATCGCCCGGTGGAAGCTCATCCGGAGCTGTGGCTGCGACTAATCCGTAGGAGGGAGGCACGGCGTCCGCACAGACTGGAGTGTGCTGCTCCAGTCTACACCTCCCAACTGTTGCTGCCCCGTCTGGCCACGCTGTGGATGTTAGGGCGAGGGTCCAGTGCACAATCCGCCGGCTCCCTTCCATGGCAGTATGATCGTGTGTAACGGGACCGCGTTCAAAGACTGGATCACTTTCCTCGCTCGCCTTTTACCCGTCGTGAACACCACGGCCAATCTGGTGCAAAAGTCGCTGGAGGCAACGACATCGGCGGCGGCAGCCGTGAACGCCAGCAACTCCACGGGCGACATGGAGCACCTGGTGCGGTACTCGTTCCCCGACAACGAGCTGCTGGACAAGCAGAACAAGCCGCCGCCTCGGGACGCTGTCCCACTGCCCAAGGCTGTGCTCTACCTGTTGATGGCCGCCTTGGTGATGGTGGCTGTGGCTTATGCTATTGTGGGGCACCTCATC
The DNA here is from genome assembly GCA_035221665.1 of Okamejei kenojei. Lineage (NCBI taxonomy): Eukaryota > Metazoa > Chordata > Chondrichthyes > Rajiformes > Rajidae > Okamejei > Okamejei kenojei. The sequence goes on from CM069140.1 coordinate 49,086,800, forward strand.
AAGGACCTTGCCCACGACTTTGTGGGTGAGTAGCTGAGTTCACCATTAAGCTATTCGAACGGCTAAAAACAAACCCGCACCTATTCACAGAGCGACCCTTGCTTACACATGGAAAGTTTATGACAACTTGTTCAAATATGACCCCCCCCCCCCCCTCAATTCTAGTACCCCACCTAAGCGAGCAGAACAGATGATTTTATTTAATGTCACCAGATCTATTTTTGAGGGAACATAGTTTCTGAAATCAGTTTACTTGGAACTAAAAGACGACAAATAACACGGATAGCAAATTAAGGGCATTTTCGAGACACATGGATCTAAGGGAGACAAAAATGCTGGAGAAACTCAGCAGGTGCGGCAGCATCTATGGAGCATCTGAAGCAGCATCTATGGAGCGAAGGAAATAGGCAACGTTTCGGGCCGAAACCCTTCTTCAGACTGAAACCCATCAGTCTGAAGAAGGGGTTCGGCCCGAAACGTTGCCCATTTCCTTCGCTCCATAGATGCTGCCGCACCCGCTGAGTTTCTCCAGCATTTGTGTCTACCTTCGATTTTCCAGCATCTGCAGTTCCTTCTTGAACGCATGGATCTATTCAAGAAATAACTTAAACAAAGAATTATTGCTTATTCTATGAATACATTCTATGAATACATATATTCTATTTTAAAATTGATCTATTCTAAACTAAAATGAATTCGTATTTATTAAGTTATTCAAGGAATCACTTAAATAATTCTTATGTTTTTAACTTTTTTCCATGATTCTCTATTCTCTATTCTATTCTACAATAGCTTGTTATTTTTTAAGCTATTTGAGGAACAACCTAATTAAATAATTTATTTTACGTATTCCTTGAATAGTTCTGTTGTATTTTTTTTTAATATCGCTTGCCTTCTGAATAAGGAGCATGGTGTCAGTGGGACCAGGGCTAGGTTAGTTCTGTACCAGCATCGGACCAAGGTGGACGCCAAGGTGCTTGTGCCGCAATGTACCTGCCTGTCAGACGCCGACACGCGCAGGATGTGCATTATCGCTGATCTTCAGCCTTGGGTCAGCTCCCTTTATTTAATCCACTCACCGTCGCCGCACAAAAAGCTTGCACGCAATGACACGCGTGCCTGAATAAAATAATGAGCAGTCAGATCTAGCTTGGAAGCAGATGACGACACATCACAATAAACTCTGGTACACCACTGTCGTTCAAATTTAAGTTACAATTAGGGATTTAGGGATCCTGCAACAACCTGATGCCAACTCTTATCTGCCTGCGCATAATTCATATTCCTACATTCAAATAACAAGAGACCTATCTTAAAGTATCTTAAATGCAATTATCGTGTCAAACATGTACAATCCCAGGACAGGAGTATTGACACGGTCTAAAAAATCTGGATTGAATTACGGTATGCTGCAATTGTTTTTGGTATGAAAGTATTAAGATGTTACGCAATGTAGCAACATATTTCAACTCATCTTTCAACTCAAGATTTTCTTCCGAGTGAAGGTTGGTATAACTTGGGAAATAGAGTTCTGCTATTATTCTAGTAAAATTGCCATCGTCAGCCAGGGATACGGAACGGATTTTGCCTGTAGTTTTTTTTTGACGCAGACGATGTAATTGGATTGCCGGAGTAGGAAACTTGGCAAAGATCAGAGGACAATTGACATGTAGTTTTGAATAATAGTTGACTCCAAAGTTGACGTGGTTCATAACGGAAGTATTTTGTTTTCAAATTGTTTAGATGCGAGAGTAAATTAATTCAACGTTATCAGAATTTGCCTAATGTGATTTCAATGCTCCCACGAGGCACCTATTGTTAGAAACCCGCGGGCTGACCTAGATTGCCAATAAAAAGTGGAGCAATCGCCATATCAATTCCCGATCCTAAAACTTCCTGTTTATTGTTTAAAAGGGGAAGGGATTACAGGGAAGACACTTGCCGCAGCATTAAAACATCTTAAATTACCCTGACCTTAGATTTATGCGCCCGAAACACGATTTACCTTTTTACATTGCCGCACAAAGAGCCTTACTTGTTGAAACAAATATCTGCAACTAGTATTTAACCTGTTGTGTTTGTAACATTCTCATCTCCAGCAAATGATCTGGATGATCAGCCCCTTACCTCGCACTGCTGATTTTGGTGCGGTTTCATTTCACATGAAGTGCCATTTCAGCATATTTGTTAAAGTTCTGAAAGGTGAACCATGCCGTGGTGTGAAGGAGATGTGTTTGAGTCTAGATGTGGATACTCGGGTACGATTACAAAATAGACACTTCAACGGATGTTCAAATGGTTTCCTTTGAAATTGGGCTGCAATTATTATTCCTTTTCACCTGGGACATTTCTTTTTGGCACAGACGTTACTGAGAAATATCTTGAGGATATAATGACCCGTTCAGTCCCTACCGCCAACTTCGGAAAACGGATACAAAATAGGCAACATGATTATTACAGAATTGAACAAGTAATGATGTGCCAATGATGAACAGAAAATGGATTAAAATCACTTTCTGTGCAGAATATCTGCAAGGGATTGGCCTAATTGTCTATAGTTTTCCTTGGTTTCCCACTGGGTTTCCATAACAGTTTATGATTCAGTCTATTATCGAGCAATCACAGTTATTATTGATTGAATGAGCAATTACAATGACAACATATGTAAGACATTTGGACAGCTACATTGACAAAAAAGGTTTAGAAGTATATGGACCAAACGCAGTCAGGTGAGACTAGCATAGATGGGTCAGTCTGAAGAAGGGTCTTGACCTGAAACGTCATCCATTCCTTCTCTCCAGAGATGCTGCATGGCCCGCTGAGTTACTCAGCTTGTTGTGTCTATCCAAAGATGGGTAATCTAGGCCAGCAAAGGCAGGATGGGTCAAAGGGCCTGTTTCTGTGCTGTATGATTGATTCAAGACTCGATGCAGCAGGGAAACTGCTCCTTTGGTATACCAAGTCCACACAGGCCGTCAATCACCTATTCACACTACTTCTATGTTATCCCTCTTTGTCATCCACTCCCTACAGAGAAGGGGCAATTCGCAGAGGTCAATTATCCTACAAACCCATACATCTTTGGGATGTGGGCAGAAACGAGTGTCTGGAGGAAACACAAGCCATCATAGAGAACATGCAAATGTCACAAAGATAGCACCCGAGGTCAGGATGGAACCTGGGTCTCTGGCTCTGTGAGGCTGCAGCTCTTCTAGCTGCACCATTTTGCAAACACAATCAATAATTAATCAAAATTTTTTTGGAGATAGGACAGATTTTGCTCGCAATCCTTTAGATCTGTATGAATGGGCAGATGGAACCTCCTTACATGAATGCTGCCCTGAAACGTCAGCACAGATTATATGCATAAATCCACACAAAGGACGTTATGCCGGATAACTGGTACTTTAAGATAATCAGTATTTAACATCCTAAGCCATTTTGAGAAGGATGTGGTTTCTTGATTCAATTATAATGATAGTTTGAATGGTGTTACCAATAAGAGGCTCCAATTGGAGGTTGAGGAATGAAGATGTGAGTAGGTACAAACTGCAAAGATTTATAAAATATTTGAAACAATGTATTTTAAGATACTTCTTGCAGGGTATGTGATTGCTAGTTTGAATAATGAAACAGAGAGAAATTACTGATCACTGACTGGAATATCAATATTTAGGGAAACATCAAATCAAATTTGCATCCTCCAACCTACAGAAAACAAATAATTTTTATTGTGAAAAATCATGTTTCCATTTATGCAACTTTACTAATCTCTGTCCTTAAGTCAGAGTATTATGTTCAGTTTTGGGCACCGTGTTATAGGAAATATATTGTCAAGTTGGAAAGGGTACAGAGAAGATTTACGAGAATGTTGCCAGGACACAATGGGCGGTGGGTGTATGGAATGAGCTGTCAGAGGAGGTAGTTGATGCTGGGACTATTGCGATGCTTAAGAAATAATTAGACAGCTATGTGGATAGGACAGGTTTGGAGGGATATGGGCCAAACACAGGCGGGTGGGACCAGGGTAGATGTGACATGTTGGCCGATCGGGGCAGATGTTGCCCAAAGGGCCTGTTTCTATACTCTATGACTCTAGGAATGTATGAATCCTACGTCATCAGCATCAATCATGTTTGTCATCTTTGCTGTTGTGATCTTTTGGTGGAAAAAAAACATTGGTCTCAGTAGATTTTATCCATATAGCTCCAAAGACCATATCATTTTTTCTTGTGACATTAAAAGAGGCAATTCAGGTATTGAGTATATGTTGGTTATCAGGGCTTTCCCATCAAACCCATTCAGTGGCTTATTTCCCAGTAATCTACTGAGGGCAGCATGGTGGCACAGCAGTCGAGTTGCTTCCTCACAATGCCAGAGACACAGGTTCGATCCTGACCACGAGTGCTGTCTGTACAGAGTGCGTAGGTTCTCCCCCTGACCTGCGTGGGTTTTCTCCGGGTGCTCGGCTTCCTCCCACACTCCAAAGACATACAGGTTTTTAGGTTAATTGGCTTGGTAGAATGTAAAATTGTCAGTGTTAGTGCGCGGGGATTATTGGTCGGCGTGGACATGGTGGGCCGAATGGTCTGATTCCACACTTTATCGCTAAACTAAACTAAACTGGTACAATGCCTCATCATGGCCCATTAGGTCAGACACTTTAACTCTGAGAACAGTTGTGTCACCTGGAAATTGCCCTCAAAGCCACATAGCCCTGTGACTTGGAAATATATTGCTGTTCCTTCACTGTTGCCGGGTCAAAATCCTGGAACTCCCTCCCTTACAGCATTGTAGGTATGTCAACACCTCAAGGACTGCAGCAGTTCAAGAAGGCACTTTCACCACCACCTTCTCAAGACAAATTGATGATGAGCAACTTAATGCTGGCTCATCCGGTGAAAGTCCACAATGAATAATAACAAAAGCAGCAGAAGGTGCTCTCAGTGAATACACTTCCCATAGGATAAACAAATGTTGCTGGTTTTGTCACTGAAACGTTGTCACTGAAGCGGAAGTGGCAGGTCAGTTTTGCATCTTCCTTTCCCCCTTCTTTGAAAAAAGGACCGGAGAGATAGACAGATAATAATAATTGCCTGTAAATTGTAGGGCCAAACTGCTCTTGTGAAAAGTGGAACATTCAGCAGCTGGTTTTGTGTAATCAGATAACTGCAAAAGTAATACAATAAACAGGAGCAAGAGCCTACAAAACAGATTGCATCATTGGTTTATCAGTTTGCCTATTTTCTAATGTAAGAAATGAGACTATGGAGGGGTAATTGGAGCAAAAACCAGAAGATGTTGGAAATCTGAAATGTGAACAGAAAATGGTGGAAGACCTCAGCAGGCTAGGATGGGGGCCAGGCAGCATTCTATCACTATGTTTCTGAGTCGGGTACTGAGATGCAAAACTGAGAATTTAGTTTCTATTTGTGTGCTCCAGATGTACTACTTGCAGCTTTAAAAAAATTAAAATCTGCCCATGTTCATGGCCCTTGCTCCTGCATATTTCAAAAGGACACGAGGAGTGGAAGGTGCTAAACTGACAATGATTTGCCATTTAAGATGTGCCATCATCCACTTTAGACTTTCGAGATACAGAGTGGAAACGGGTCATTGGCCCACCGAGTCCACACCGACCAGCGATCACCCTGTACTCTAGCACTATCCTGCACACTAGGGACAATTTACAATTTACAGAAGCCAAATAACCTGCAAACCTGTACATCTTTGGAATGTAGGAGGGAACCTGGAGAAAACCCATGTGGTCACAGGGAGAATGTACAAACTCCATGCAAACAGCACCTGCTGTCAGGATCGAACCCGGGTCTCTGGTGCTGTAAGGCTGCAACCCAACCGCTGCACCACTGTAGTGCCTTTTTTTTTTTTGCCTAAACTCACTGAAGCATAAACAACGTTTGTTTCTCTATGGATGCTGCCTGACCTTCCGAATTCTTCCAGCATTTTCTGTATTTGCACAGAATGGAGTGGTGTCGCTTTGGTTTTGATGTGTTTAAAACAGACTTAAAAGTTTGCAACAGACTTAAAAGACCCAGTGAGTCTTACCCTAATCTGCAATCTACATCAGAAAGTGTTAGGTGAAATTCATATTAGTAGTTTGCAATTCATACGACTCATTTTACCCCATTGTAGAATTAAGTAGTAACCATCACACTGCTGAATGAAAGTTGTTTGGACTTTCACAAGAGAAATCATTCAGTGAGTCATTTATTTCTCCAGAGATTTTGCAATCTTGATGTGTAAAATAGGTAGGAGTTCAAATTTACACGCCACTTAATTTGCACATAGGGAGATTATATTTCACCAGTGAATAGATCGGAATCATTGTAAGAAAAACATTGAAAGAAAGACTTTAAAAATATGTTCATGGTCCCATACCTCACAGACAGTGATAGCCATTCATATGCACCAAACACAGAACTTATCTAAGGGAAGTACAGATCTTACCTCCCTCTCACTCAGCAATGAAGTGAGGTAAGAAATCATAATAGAGGCAAGCGAATTAGCAGCAAATACGAGAGTCAAGAGGAGAAATAAAATCTGAGGAGCGAAGGAAGAAATAAAGAAGGCATGGGAAAGTCAAGAGTTGAAGAATTCTGGCAGGAGGGGAAAGAGAGTACTGAAAGAAGAGGAAGGCAGCGAGGCAGAAAAGAGACAATTTTTATTCCAGAACGGAGGATGAGTCAACTACGCAAAGAGGTAAAGTGTTTAAGTTGGAAGATTGAAACATAACAAAATAGAAAATATATATTCTAGTTTTCAGATTGACGGATATCTGTACGGATTATGGTACGAATTTTAAAAAATGTTGTATCATGGTAGAGATTCTGGTTTACTGATGGATGCTGTTTTAGTCTGGTTTACACACAATACTACTCCCACACATGTAGCCTAATGGATCTCTTAAATTCTGTGAATTAGTCCTTTATTATTTTTTCTTCATGTAGCGAAATCCAGGTATCTGCTATTCTCAGTGTATTCAGTTTTACTAATTTTTCTGCAACTTATCAGTCCAATTTATCTGTGGCTTCTTATGTAAACACTTCTATTTCTCTGCAAGAGCCTGGATTTTTTATGCTTTTTTATTCAGTTCTACACACCTGCCCTACTCCATGTAATAAAGTGATTCAGTGTGTTATCTATTTTTACCCATAAAATCAGATTAAGCCCATCTATGTGATTAGTTCAATACATTTATTATCCTCTGTGAATTCAGTTCTGCAGATGTGTTATTCTAGCAAATTATTGCTGCCTATCTGCCATTTCCCCTGTAATTGTGGCCATTATGTGTCATTATTCCTTCTGTTAGCCATGCTGCACCGAAATGAAATCAACATTTGTATTGGGAGAGATTAAAAAGAAACATGCACTGAATAAATGTATAAAAAGAACATTAAAGACACCTTGATTTTACAAATTGTTATTTAAAAGGCTGGACGTTTTTTAATGCTGTTTTCTGGATTTGTTGATTTCCTCCCCACATCTGTTTCACATTTATTCAGCTGGAACCTAACATCTGGAAAATGGTCTTTCATTAATATTCTATTTAAATGATAATTAGACACAGGGGACTGAAGTGATCATAAGTCAGATAGATAGTGATTGCTATTTGTAACTACTGTCACATCCAATATTTAAATCATTTTGAAAGGATATCTCCTATTTTGAACAAAATATTTCAATAATACTGTTAGATAACCATATAACCATATAACAATTACAGCACGGAAACAGGCCCTCTCGGCCCTTCCAGTCCGTGCCGACCATTTGTTTTCCCTAGTCCCATCTACCTGCACTCAGACCATACCCCTCCATTCCCTTCACGTCCATATACCTATCCACTTTACTCTTAAATGTTAAAATCGATCCTGCCTCCACCACTTCTGCTGGAAGCTCATTCCACACAGCCACCACCCTCTGAGTAAAGATACCACCCTATCTACATGCGATTCCACCTTCAGGGAACTATGCACAGTTATTCCTAGATCCCTCTGTTCCACAGCATTCCTCAATTCCCTACCATTTACCATGTACGTCCTATTTTGATTTGTCCTGCCAAGATGTAGCACTTCACACTTATCAGCATTAAACTCCATCTGCCATCTTTCAGCCCACTTTTCCAAATGGCCCAAATCTCTCTGTAGACTTTGAAAATCTACTTCATTATCCACAACACCACCTATCTTAGTATCATCTGCATACTTACTTATCCAATTTTCCACCCCATCATCCAGATCATTGATGTACATGACAAACAACAGTGGACCCAACACAGATCCCTGAGGCACTCCACTGGTCACCGGCTTCCAACCTGACAAACAGCCATCCACCATTACTCTCTGACATCTCCCATTCAGCCACTGTTGAATCCATCTTGCTACTCCGCCATTAACACCCAAAGATTGAACCTTCTTAACCAACCTTCCATGGGGAACCTTGTCAAAGGCCTTACTGAAATCCATATAGACAACATCCACTGCTTTACCCTCATCAATTTCCCTAGTTACCGCTTCAAAAAATTCAAGAAGGTTTGTCAAACATGACCTTCCAGGCACAAATCCATGTTGACTGTTCCTGATCAGACTCTGTTTATCCAGATGCTTATATATATTATCTCTAAGTATCCTTTCCATTAATTTGCCCACCACTGACGTCAAACTAATAGGTCTATAATTGCTAGGTTTATTCTTTGAACCCTTTTTAAACATTGGAACAACATGCGCAGTTCGCCAATCCTCCGGCACTATTCCCGTTTCTAATGACATTTGAAATATTTCTGTCATAGCTCCTGCTATTTCTACACTAACTTCCCTCAATGTCCTAGGGAATATCCTGTCAGGACCTGGAGACTCATCCACTTTTATATTTTTCAAAAGTGTCAGTACTTCCTCCTCTTTGAATCTCATAGTTTCCATAGCTACTCTACTTTTCCCCTTAACTCACAGAGTTCAATATCCTTCTCCTTGGTGAATACCGAAGAAAAGAAATTGTTCAATATCTCCCCCATCTCTTTTGGCTCTGCAGATAGCGGTCCATTCTGGTTCTCTAATGGTCCAATTTTATCCCTCGTTATCCTTTTGCTATTAATATAGCTGTAGAAACCCTTTGGGTTTACTTTCACCTTTCTTGCCAAAGCAACCTCATATCTTCTTTTAGCCTTCCTAATTTCTTTCTTAAGATTCTTTTTACATTCTTTATACTCCTCTAGCACCTCATTTACTCCATGCCTCCTATAATTATTGTAGAAATCTCTCTTTTTTTCGAAACAAGTGTCCAATTTCCCTTGAAAACCATGGCTCTTTCCAATTTTTACTATTTCCTATCAACCTAACAGGGACATAAAGATTCTGTACTCTTACAATTTCCCCTTTAAATGTCCTCCATTTCTCTTCTACATCCTTCCCATGAAACAAAGTGTCCCAATTCACTCCTTTAAAATCCTTACGCATTCCCTCAAAGTTAGCCTTTCTCCAATCAAAAATCTCCACCCTAGGTCCAGTTCTGACTCTCTCCATAATTATATTGAAACTAATGGTATTGTGATCACTGGTCCCGAAGTGCTCACCAACGCATACCTCCGTCACCTGACCTGCCTCATTTCCTAACAGGAGGTCCAGCACTGCCCCTTCTCTGGTCGATACCTCTATGTACTGCTGCAAAAAAACTATCCTGCACACATTTTACAAACTCCAAACCATCCAGCCCATTTACAGAATGTGTTTCCCAGTCTATTTTTGGAAAATTGAAATCTCCCACAATCACTACCTTGTGCTTACTACTAATATCTGCTATCTCCTTACATATTTGCTCTTCCAATTCACGCTCCCCATTTGGCGGTCTATAATACACCCCTAAAAGTGTTGCTACACCGTTCCCACTTCTCAGTTCCACCCAAATAGCCTCCCTAGACGAGCCCTCTAATCTATCCTGCCAAAGCACTGCTGCAATATCTTCTCTGACAAGCAATGCAACACCTCCCCCTCTGGTCCCTCCAATTCTATCACACCTGAAGCAACGAAATCCTGGAATATTTAGTTTCCAATCACAGCCCTCCTGCAACCATGTTTCACTGATTGCCACAACATCATATTTCCAGGTGTCAATCCAGGCTCTAAGTTCGTCCACCTTACTTACAATGCTCCTAGCATTAAAATATACACATTTTAGAAACCCACCATCCCTTATTCTCTGTCTATTATCTTTTTCATCTTTCTCGCCTACATTTTGGATCCGAGTGCTTCCCTTCTCTGCCTCTTGCCCCACATCCTGACCCCTAGCCCCCTCTACCCGAGTCCCTCCCCCCAGCCTTTCTAGTTTAAAGTCAGCCCAGTAGCCTTTGCAAATCTCCCTGCCAGGATATTGGTCCCCCTCGGGCTCAAGTGCAACCCGTCCTTTGTGTACAGATCATGCCTTCCCCAAAAGAGGTCCCAGTGATCAAGAAACTTGAATCCCTGCCCACTGCACCAGTCCCTCAGCCATGCATTTATCCTCCACCTCATTTCATTCCTACTATCACTGTCATGCGGCACAGGCAGTAATCCTGAAATTGTTACCCTTTTGGTCCTTCTCCTTAACTTTCCCCCCAACTCCCTAAATTCTCTCTTCAGGACCTCGTCACTTTTTCTGCCTATGTCATTGGTACCTATGTGTACCACGACATCAGGCTCCTCTCCCTCCCTTATCAGAATCTTTTGGACACGTTCTGACACATGCGAGACCCTGGCACCAGGGAGGCAAACTACCATCCGGGTCTCCCGACTGCGTCCACAGAATCGCCTATCCGACCCCCTAACTATAGAGTCCCCTATTACAATTGCCCTCCTCTTTTTGTTACCCTTCTGAGATGAAATGCAGTTCCATTTGTGATACGATAACCTGGGTTTTAGTCTACTGTTATCATCGTACATGTATTCTTCTTTTTGCATTCTAAGTTATACCGTGATCTTTTTTGTAGATTGGATATTTGGACCACCTTCAGATGACAGCAGCAATAAAAGTGAAATAAAAAGTATTTCCAGCAGCTTGAATGAAGTAGACAGCAAGCACCAGGGAGTTGGTGGCAAACCAGATGAACTGGCAATTTTTATAGAAGATAATTTATATGTGCCACAAGCAACATGAAAGTGACCAACTTCAGGCTGGGGACACAATGAAATGTGAATGCAGAAGGTTCTTCTTTAATTAATTAAAAACTAATGAGTAGCTGAATACAGTATTTGCTCGCAGTCCTTTCTTACATACAGACTACAGATGAATATGGTTAAGAAGAGAAAAATATTGCCAATTTCATCTTAGCTGTCACAAGAGTGGCAATTTGAATGATGATAACCATAACTTTGGAATGATGAACGGTGGAAATTGTTTAAAAAACAAACATCATTTATTCTATTTCCCCTTTCGACCCTGCACTTGAGCACACATGTGAACATATAATAACCTTCATTTTCCTAAAATTCAAGTGGATTAGGTCTGTGGATATTTTTTGCAGTCTGATGCCCCTTTAAAGTATCATATTAAGAATTAACTAACCATTGAAAGCTACTTAAAGAAAACCAGGAACTAAAACGTTAATGGTGTTTCAAAGGAAGATGGGATCCGCTGTACTATTTTTGATTTGCATCATTTTATAGGATATATTTTCAATAATTTGAACTGGCTGAATTAATTTTGAAATGTAAATGATGAGATAACTGAAAATAACTTTTAAAAAAAAGTGTGAATATGAAATATACTATTATTGGATATACTGGATTTGATTGATCATTCAACTGTCTTTTTTAAATCAATTGTAATCATGCCTTTTATCGTGTTATTTGTTTCTCATGTCTGTTACTAGATGACGAAAATACTTCACAAAATCGTGCACCACCTTACTGAGAAGTGAGAGCTTGCTGTAAGAATGTACCTGTGATATAGATGTGAAAAGCATCTATGTACTGATGAATGTAATATTGTGATTACAAACTCGACTAATTACAGCTGCCTGTTCCCTTTTGTTGGTCCCTCAGTTAAGGAGATCTGTCATGGAATTGCCTATCAGTGATAAGCAGCTGTTCACATTGATCAGTATTGTGAAATCAGGAGAGAAGGAATGGTGTTTGTCATTTGCTTGGAGAGAAGATGGCCGCAAGGATTTGGTGGGTTCTGTTGCATCATTTTTCTCTTATTCCAATACGGCTTTCAGTTTATTGGGCATCAATAAAGTCATCAAGACATTTGGACTGGATATCTCTGACAGCCAACAAACCCGGTAGTAAGACAAACTAATTATGATTGACTAAACGTTTTCTGCAGAATAAAATCAAGTTTGCAATTTACACATGATAGAAGTTTTAATATCATAAACAATTTTGCAACAATTCATCAATTCATCAGTAATTTTAACATAAAATGTTAACATAAAATTGCATTAAAACTCAGTTTATCTTATTCCACAAATCCCATTCAAAATTTTTACAGTGAGAATATATATTACATGTATGCTGTATGTGTTACTGTATATTACATGTTGTATGAATAATAATACTGATTTTGTTTTAGTTTGTTCTATTATCATTCCACTGTAAATTCCAGGTCATTGTAATTTATAATTCTGCATAAAATATCTAACATGTTGCCGATGTCAATTCTGTGTTGAATAAATCAAGAAAATCTGAACATAAAAAGGCCTAATGCTAAACATGTTTTGTTTGTTATGGAGTTGCTTCAATGCTTTCTTAGCTTCAACATTTCACAATAGTTTGCTCAGTTAGACTGTGCAATGATTGTATTAGCTGTGCAATTGCAAAGTAGCAAATCATGATGATGAATCATTGAGCATTCTTGTTCCTTCCCACAAAATCTTTATAGAAAAAGTGCAGACCTTCAGATAAAATATTGCATCTTATCCTTAATTTCCTAATATACAAATAGGATTAATTTAATAAAAAAGATAAATTATTTCCTTGTGAAGGCTAAGTTGAGCAGTTCAATAACTGACACATTCCTGGACTACAATTGCATATCTAGTCTCAAGAGTATGCAAAATAGGAATCATAGAGTTGTGATTCAAGTATTATTGGGATGTCTGCTATATATTGCACAATGCAGATTTCCTGTATATTGTAATAGATTAATAATGTTCATAATGAAAAGTCCAACCTCCCACTCTGCTACATTGTTACATTTCCAGGCCAAAAGCTTTATGCATGTCCAAATCTGATCTCACCAGTAGTCCATACAGTTACGAAAAGTCTCTTTATAATGCAATTGATTCTCAATGAAGACTAAATTCCATCCTTTAATTACATGTCTACCATACACAAGAAATCCTGGGTTCCTCCGAATACTAGCATTTTTTGGCCTTTCACCATTTCCACTAAAATATGTTTTTCTATTTTGTCGGCTTATAACTTCGCATTTCTCCACATTATTGTTCCTTTGTCCCACTCCTAATATCTGGTTAACTTTCCTTCCGTTCTTTAATAGTAGGGTTATGCTATTTTCCTTCTGAAACTAAATTCGGCTGACTGAATCATTGTAGATTCAATGCAAAGAGGAAGTTTCTCTTGAGGCTGCGCGAACCATTTTTCTCCAACATGGTATTCGCCAAGGAAAAGGACCCTGTGAAACATTTGATCCACTGGCATTTAATCCATTTAATTCATTATCTCCTTAAAACTTGATGGCTGGTTTAGCATTATATATTTTCACCTTTTAAACTGCTTAGCTGGACTTTCTTAGCTCATAGAGTCAGACTTATATAGCATGGAAACAGGCCATTCAGCCCAACTCATCCACATCTAAGCTATTCACATTTGCCTGTGTTTGGCCCATATTCCTCAAAACATTTCTGATCAATGTATCTGTCCAAATGTCTTTTAAATGCGGTTACACCGCCTGTCTCAACTACCTCTTCTGGCAGCTTGTTCTATATACTCGCCACCTGCTTGTGAAAACATCCAATTGAATCTTGCTCAGCTCAACTTAAACATACGTCCTATTGTTTTTGATTCCTCTACCCTAGGTAAAAGATTCTGTGCATTCACCCTATTTATTCCTCTCATGATTTTACACACCTTGGTTAGATCACTTCCAAGTTCTTTTCTAATTCCATCAAATTTTACCTTGTCCCAATTTATAACTTTATAACTTGTGGGCCAGCCCTGTCGTTATCCATAACTATTTTGTAGCCAATAGAACTGTGATTGCTGGTTCCAAAGGCTCATCCACTGACTCTTCAGTCACTTGCCCATCCCAATTTCCTAACGGCAGATCCAGGTTTACCCTCTCTCGTGTAGGGTCCTCTATACATTGCTCAAGGAAACTTGTTGAACGGATTTGACAAGTTTCACCCCGTCTAAGCCCATGCCACTATTACAGTACTGGCCTATTTTGGGAAAGCTAAAATTCCCAATTCTTCTAATTCCAGTTGCCTAGTTGGGAGCCTATAGTACACTCCAAACACAGTGATCATTCCTTATGGTTTCGTAATTCCACCCTCACCGGGTGAACCATCAGTAATGTCATCTCAGACTGTTGCCATAACATTTTCCTTAATCAATCTTAATCTTAAACTGCCAGTCCTGTCCCTCCCTTATCCAGGTTTCTGTAATGACTATATCATCTCAGTCACACGTACTTATCCATGCCCCAATTTCATCTGCCTCACCCATCACGTCTTTCGCATTGAAATAAATGCAACTTAAACAGTTCTATCTTGTTCCCACCATGCTTCTCTCTATCCTCTCTACTGAACTTGCATTCAATACCTTCCATTCAGACTTCCAGCCTCACATTGTTACATGGATAGGACAGGTTTGGAGGGATATGGACCAAATGCAGGCAGGTGGGACTAGTGTAGTTGGGAATTGTTGGCCGGTGAGAGCAAGTTGGGCCCAAGGGTTTGTTTCCACACTGCATGACTATGACTAGTATGACTATGACTATTGTCTCACTCCTGCATTGGATTCCATCCCTCTACCAATGTAATCTGCCTGCCAGGATATTGGTCCCCCTCCAGTTCAGATGCAACCGATCACTCTTGTACAGGTCACCTCTGCCCCAGAAGAGATCCAAATGGACCAAAGATCAGAATTCCTGCCCCTTCCTCAGCCACCAATTCACCTGTCTTACCTTCCTGTTTTAGCCCTCACGAGCACCTGGCTCTGGGAGTAATCTAGAGATTACTACTCTGGAGGTCCTGCTTTTTAATCTTTTGCCTAACTCCCTGTTTTTATTCTGTAGAATCTCATCTCTGTTCATACCTAAGTCATTTGTGCCAACGTGCACAACAACTTCCAGCTGCTCGAACTCCCTCTTGAGTATGTTGTACAACCGCTACAAGATATCTTGAACCCTGGTTCCAGAGAGGCAACACACCATTCTTGAGTCTATTTTGCTTCCACGCAATCTCCCACCCGTCCCCCCAACTAAGAAGCCTCCTATGGGTCTGCCTGCATTCACCCTTCCTAGCTGTGCCTCAGAGCCAGACACAATGCTTCAGACCTGACTGCTGGCCTTCCCTTCCATCTCCTCCGGACAGTATCCTAAGGGGCATATCTGTTTTCAAGGGGAATGGCCACAGAGAATTGCTGCACTCTCTGCCCACTCCCTTTCCTGGTGGGATCCATCTACTTTCTGCCCGTACCCTAGGCATGTGCCACCTCAATGTAACTTCTATCTATGACCTCCTCAGTCTTCTGGATGAGCCAGAGGTCATCCAGCTGCTGCTACAGTTCCCTGACGATCTGCAAGGAGGTGTAGTGGATGCACCTGACACAGGTGTAGCCCTCGGGGACATTGGAAGTCTCCCTGACTTCCTACATCCTGCTGGAGGATCACACCACTGTCCTACCTGTCAGGTTTTCTGCGATGGAGAACAATAGATTATCAAAAGAAAAAAAAAGACTGTACTTTATCCTACCATGTTCCTCCAAGTCACAGCCTCTAGAGCCAAAGCCTCACACTTACCCTCCACAAGGCCAGTCCACTTGTATCTGCCTTCCTTTTTACTCACCCTCTCCAGGATGCTAACTGCTTTCAGTTAGAACTATATGTGCTTAGGCGGCACCTTGGCGCAGCGGTAGAGTTACTGCCTTACAGTGCCAGAGACCCAAGTTCGATCCTGACAATGGGTGCTGTCTGTATGAAGTTTGCACGTTCTCCCTGTGACTGTGTGGGTTTTCTCCAGGTGCTCCGGTTCTCTCCCACATCCCAAAGACGTGAGTGTTTATAGGTTATTGGCTTCTGTAAATTGTCCCCAGTGTGTAGGATAGTGCTAGTGTATGGGGTGATCGCTGGTCCATGTGCTCGTTGGGCCGAAGGGCTTGTTTCCACGCTGTATCTCTAAACTAAACGAAAATATGTGGCTGACTTAAAAATACCATTCCACTATTCCTGTTGTCAGTTGCTCATTGAATATGAGCTTCCGACCTGACCTTTTAATATTCTGATCTGCTCCTTTCAGTTGCAAAAAAACTCCTGAGAAAGGTCTTTGGCACCTCATCAAGAAAATGTTCAAAACCAATCAACTGGGAAAATATTGATTATAGTTCGTTGTAATATGCAGAATATCTCTGGCAGAAAATACAAGACAGGTGTGTAAAGGTATGAGAATTGGACCTGGCAATTATACATTCCTGACTCATGCCTGTATTTGTTCCCATCTATCTCTGGGTACCTGACCATCTAGGTCAGGACTAATTATCTGCTCATTGTGATTGCTGTAATAGCTTTTTTCTCTTTTGCTTTGTTTGTATTCTTCTAAGTTTTAGAACGTACTTAATAAATAGAGAGATGTATATGAGTGTAGAATGTCCTCCAAAATTTGCAAAAAAATTATTCTCCCTTTACTGGTTATTTTCTTTGTGTTTTTAAATTATGTTTCTGCTGTTTAATTTCTCCACCACCCTGTCATTGATCTTGCCTGTTGTTTTCTATTCCCTCTCTGCTTTCTCTGCTTTCTCTGCATCTTCATCTTTTACTGTTCCAAGTTATGGTGGAAAGTCAGCAACACAAAGGATTCCTGATCTGCTGTTTATTTACAGAAAGCCATTTAGAACACTTCTTCACACCGAGAGTTGTGAGACTGTGGAATTCTCTGCCTCAGAGGGTGGTGGAGGCCGGTTCTCTGGATACTTTCTTGAGAGAGCTAGATAGGGCTCTTAAAGATAGTGGAGTCA
Source organism: Okamejei kenojei (assembly GCA_035221665.1). Classification (NCBI taxonomy): domain Eukaryota; kingdom Metazoa; phylum Chordata; class Chondrichthyes; order Rajiformes; family Rajidae; genus Okamejei; species Okamejei kenojei. The sequence goes on from CM069140.1 coordinate 49,103,983, forward strand.
GGAGATATGGGGAGAAGGCAGGAACGGGGTACTGATTGGGGATGATCAGCCATGATCACATTGAATGGTGGTGCTGTCTCGAAGGGCCAAATGGCCTACTCCTGCACCAATTGTCTATTCTGTTTCTATATCTGATTTTAATCATCTGCGAGTTTTGATTTAATCCAGCTATGAGTTCATCCAAAACTCTGTGACACTAGCTCCTAATAAGTTTCATTCACCCACCGCCCTTGTGCTTGTTGACCCAGTACAGCTTCAGTGAAAAAAAACTCATATTAAAAATTCTTGCCTTTGTTTTCAAATTCCTTCTCAGTTCCCCAGGTCTGTAAAATTCTTCTGCCCCATAACCCTTTGAAATATCTGCAATTATCCAACTCTGGCTTCCGTGATGTCTCCAGATTTAACCACCGCATAGGTAATGGTGCCCTCAGTTGCCAAAGAAAGTCCTTAGCTCTGGAACCACTAATCCTGCACCTCTCCATCTAACCATTTCTTTTTTTCTTCTCCCAAAGACCAAAGTTAATTTTACTTCGGAGTCACGTGGAGTCTCCTCCAGCGGTAAGTTTAAAAACCCTACAATTAAAACTTATTCTGAGGTTGTTTTTTGTTCGGTAATTCTTGATTGCAGAGGTTCAAGTGTGAACTGTTATGGAGAAATCCAGGGTGAAGTCCAGACGGGTCGCAGGGAAACCAGCTACGGAAGACCGCGGGAGTGCGGGTAGCGGGCGGCCGTCGATTTAGCCATCCGAGTCGCTGGCGGTGCGGCCAGCGGCTTCAGACTTGGTGCCTGTCAAAAGCACCTTGGCAACCCTGCTAGGAGGGAGAGCCAAGAGAAAGTCTGTGAGGCCTGTTGACGCGGACGAGTCAAGCCAGGAGGGTTCCCCTTCTACAATGGACAGCGTCTTCGGGCATTTATCCCGGATGGAGCACTTGATGGAAAGGATGCTCCATCATGACATGCTCCAGGGAACGGAGTTATATCATCGCGGGTTTCCTCGGGGGCCCGCGGCGGCACCTGGTTCAGGGCTGCACAACGTCTCCCTCTCTGACGAGGGGAGCATTCGGGGTCAGTTTTGAACTGACTCGGAGTTTGGAGGTATGTCCGGAGAGCATACCACGATGCACAAGGTGCGTGAAGCAGATTTGCCTGCTATGGCATCGAAGTTTGCGATACCATCGCAAATAGGGGAGCCGCTGGATGAGGAATTGGCTGCGAGCATCAATTACCTTGCATCACACCAGCTCCAAGAGCAGGTAATGGCAGAAACTTCTATGAAGTACCACACACCTGCTAATTGTGCTTCGCTAAACGTGCCGGCTGTTAACAGCTCCATCTGGGGTCACATCGGAGGGGGCATCAGAGCCCAGGAGATGAAGCTCCAGAGAATCCTAAGGTTGCTGGCTTCAGGCATCACGGCCTTTGCTAGGTCTGTGGATGGGGGTCCCCTGTCTGATGTGCAACAGGGTGCCCTGGCATTAATGTGAAACACACATTTTGAAATTAACTGTTTACGTAAAAATGCCATCCAACCTGTCCTGAACCCCAAGTTTGCGGGACTGTGCAGGGCCAAGAACATATAGCCGCCAAATTTTTTGTTCGGAGAAGATCTGCCTAAGCAGGATCAAGGATCTGGACGAAGAAGCGAAAGCTGTCGGGCTAATGATGTTCCCATCGACAAGCAAAGCTTCATCATTCCGGCGGCAGCACCCCTACGCCCCCTTGAACAGCAAATGGTTCGCTGAAGCTGGTGGCAGCTCGAAGGCCGAACACGCTGGGCAGAGATCTCCAAGCCGGCCCTCGTCAAAGATGCGCAGTTGGCGCACTCCATCAGTCCTACCCCCCAAACCTCGGGGGCGGAATTATTTACAAAATTATTGAAACCAGTACTGGGGCTACTTCGAGCTCAAAATCATATTGTGATGGCATACTTGGATGATATCCTAATCATAGGGAAAACGCTGAAATTAGCTGTTTCAGCCACTAAACATGTTTGAGAGATTGGGGTTTCCCATCCATCCAGTTAAATCCAAGTTGATACCTCCTAGAGTTATTGATTATTTGGGATTTACCATTAACTCTATTCACACGTCTGTGACTCTGCCTTGGGGCAAGAGATTAGAATTAATAGAAGCCTGTAACAATCTTAAGGAGCAACCTTCTATTCGACACGTAGCCAGTATAATTGGCAAATTAGTGGCTGCCTTTCCAAATGCACAGTTTGGGCCTTTGCATTATCAAAATTTACAACGTGCAAAGGAGCAGGCACTCAAACTCCATGCAGGTCACTTCAACAGACCTATGCGATTGCCAGCTGAAGCCATTTCTGAGTAACAATGGTGGATGCCTAATATTCGGCATTGCTCCAGTAAAATTTTGGTCAACAAACCTTCAGTTATATTACAAACAGATGCTAGTGCTCTAGGATGGGGAGCTACTAATACCATCTCTATTTGCGGTGGCAGATGGAATGTGCGTGAGTCATCAATTCTTCAGTTACATGGTATTAACTACTTAGAATTGCTGGGAGCACTCTATGGGTTGAAGGCTTATTGTGTGAATATGCATCATTTGCATGTTCAACTTCAGATTGACAACACTACAACGGTGGCACACATTAATCACATGGGTGGAATCAAGTCAGTATCCAGTGATAAATTGGCTAACCTTATTTGGCACTGGTGTATTACAAGAAACATTTGGATTTCAGTTACCTACTTACCAGGTAGATTCAACATGGTGGCGGACACCAGGTCATGGAAATTCAATGACAACACAGAATGGATGTTGAATCATAAAGTGTTTAACGACATTGTCGCTCGGTATGGAATATCGGATATCGATTTGTTTGCATCCAGACTCAATCACCCATTACCAAAGTATGTTGCATGGGAACCAGACCCAGTGGCAGTGGCGGTAGATGCATTCTCGCTACACTGGGGTGGAATGATCTTTTATGCATTCCCCCCATTTTGCCTCATCAGTCGGTGCCTGCTTAAGATCCAGCAAGACTCCGTCTCAAGCATTTTGGTAGTGCCAGACTGGCCTACACAGCCATGGTTCCCACTCATACTGGGAATGATAACAGAGCCTTCCCAAACACAGAAATCTGCTGGTTCACCCTGTGACTGGGGAGAACCATCCACTACACGATCAAATCAATTTGTTGGTTTGCAGACTCTGAGAAGACCTTTCCTGGGGCTCGGACTGTCAGATCGTACGGTGGATGTGCTCGCTGCGGCCTAGAGAGATAGTACCAAGAAACAGTACATCTCCTATATCAAGAAATGGGAAGTGTTCTATTTACAGTCCAACATATCGTATGACACGGCACGTATAACAGATGTGTTGGAATTCCTCTCAAAACTATATTTTGATGAGAGACTGAGTTATAGTGACATAAATTGTGCCAGAAGTGCCTTATCGTCATACTTGTTGCCGGGATCGGGACACCACTCTGTCGGGTCTCAACATTTGATATTCAGGTTCATGAAGGGTATCTTCAACTCAAATCCCCCCAGGCCCAGGTACTCGGAGATATGGGATGTGAACGTGGTGCTGACGCTGCTTCGCCAGTGGGCTCCGGCTACATCCCTGTCCTTGGCCAAACTCACTTACAAAGTGGTCATGCTCATGGCGTTGGTTTCAGCGCAACGGGTCCAGTCGTTGCATAAGCTGCGACTGGACAGGATGGTTACATCTGCAAATAATATAACATTTTACCTATGACTTAGTCAAGCAGAGCAGAACAGGGGTGTCAGGTCTCAAACTAGTTTTCATGGCATAACCCATGGACCTTCGGTTGTGTGTGGTCACACATCTACAACAGTACATTAAGGTCACCAAGAGCCTTAGAGGCTCTGAACTAGCAATGTCTGTTAGTTACAAAAAACCTCATAAGAAGGTATCAGTACAGACCATCTCCAGGTGGTCAAAATGGGTTCTGGCTTGTGCAGGAGTGGACACTGATGTTTTCAAATCTCACTCCACCAGGGCAGCAACAACATCAGCAGCGAGGGTTATGGATGTTCCGCTGGACCACATCCTAGCAGCTGCAGGATGGTCAAACGAACAAACTTTCCAAACGTTTTATAACAAACCCATTGCCAGACTGGGGGTATTTGTCAATTCTATTTTAAGTTCTGTTTTATAGTTTCCCCCTGGATGAGAGGGGTCACTATTATTTTAATTAAAAAACATCAGCATGTTTTAAATCTGTCATGTCTGAATGCATTATTAATTTTCACTCATCCTTGGTCAACTGATGCAGTGTGACGCATGGACTCATGTTCAGGGCATGAAATCACAGAGCTTTGAAATCTTAACGTAGTCACTCACTTGACTCCGAAGTAAAATAGTAAGATTAAATGAGAACTTACCAGTTTGAAGTTTGATCTTTATTTTATGAGGAGTTACGATGAGGGATTACGTGCCCTCCGCTCCCAACCCTCTCTCATAAAGGTCAGTTCTAGTTTCTTGAATCTTCCTATATTCATTTCAACAACTGTTATCTGTGATTTCACACCGCTGCTTTGAAGGTTGACGTGCATGCGGGCTGGTGGGCTTCTTCACGTAATCCTTCATCATAACTCCTCATAAAATAAAGATCAAACTTCAAACTGGTAAGTTCCCATTTAATCTTACTATTATTTGACCAAACCTTTCATCACGGTTGGCTGAGAGGCTAGAATTAATCAGTGCCATGAAGTCCTTTGAGCGACTGGTCAAGACATACATCAGGTCCAGACTTCCCAGACAGGGCGGTACAGTGGTGCCGCGATAGAACTGCTGTCTTACAGCGACAGGTTCGATCCTGACTACGGGTGCTGTCTGTATGGTGTTTGAACGTTCTCCTTGTGACTACGTGGGTTTTCTCCGAGGAGAGGAGAGAGACTGAGTGAAAGACATACAGGTTTGCAGGTTAATTGGCGTCGGTAAAACAAATTGTAAATTGTCCCCAATGCGTAGAACAGTGCTAACGTGGGGTGCTAGTTATTGTAAAGCTAAACTAAAACTAAACAACATAGATCCACTGCAATCCACCTACTGCCACAACAGGTCCACAGCAGACGCTATCTCCCTCCCCACTTACTGCTGGAAATCTGGACAACAAGCAGACCCAAATAAGATTCCTATTCATTGACTCCAGCTCCACCTTCAACACCATCATCCCCAACTAAACTTATCTCCAAACTCCTGGACCTAGGACTCAGCACTGCCCCTCTGTAACTGGATCCTTGAATTCCCGACCCACAGCCTGCAATTGGTAAGAATAGGCGTCTAAACATCCTCCTCGATGATTCGCAACACTGGTGGCCTGCGAGGGTGTGTTATCTGCCCATTACGACACAATCATGTGAGGCCACGTTCTGCTCTAACTCTATTTGCAAGATTGCAGGTGACACCACTGTCGTAGGTGAGAACATAATCTACAATGAGACAATGAGAGTGCAGGAAGGTGATAGAGAGCTCAGTAAAACGATGTCAGGGAATCAACATCTCCCTCACTGTCAGCAAAACAAAAGAGCTAGTTATTGACTTCAGGAAAAAAGATGGTGTTCAAGGCCCAGTCAGCCTCAATGGTGCTGAAGTGGAAATGGTCGAGAGATTCAATTTTCATAAGCATAAATATCACTAACAATTTGTTCTGGTCCAATCACATTGACACTATGGCCAAGAGAAAGCACATTAATGCCTCTCCTTCCTCAAAAGACTAAGGTAATTCAGCATTTCCAATGACTCCTACCAATTACCAGAGATGCACCATAGAAACCATTGTGTTGGGATTCATCGCTTCTTCGTTTGGCAACTGCTCTGCCCAAGATCACAAAAAAATTGCAGAGTTGTGGATGCAGCACAGTATGTCACACAAACCAGCCTCCCTCCATGGATTCCATCGGATGAAGGTATAGGAGCGTGAAAACTGTAACATCTAGGGACAGGAGCAGCTTCCTCCCTACAACAATCAGGCTATTAAACACTACAACTTCCAAATAAGCTTGAACTACATAGACTTGGGGGCATTATTGTTGTCTTTGCACTATTATTGTTTGTGAAATATATATATATAAATATATATATATATATATATATATGTGTGTGTGTGTGTGTGTGTGTGTGTGTGTGTGTGTGTGTGTGTGTGTGTGTGTGTGTGTGTATATATATATATATATTATATATACTAGACTAAGTGAGACCCTTTGGGTCCCAGCTTCACACGGGAGGGCTGGTTCCCCCAATGCAATATTCCACCTCTCCACCAATTCCAGGGTGTTGTGGGCTGAAGGGACTGGTTTCCAGAGGGCTAGTATGGGCATTGTGGGCCAAATGGATTCTTGGGCTGGTGGCTCAGTCACTCAAGCCTGGTGTGCTGGCAGCTCACTCACTCACGGCTGGTGGGCTGGCAGTTGACTCACGGCTATTCCTTGAAATTCCATTTCAGGCAGGGTGCAAGGCCACCAAACTCAAGTGCAGTTTCATGCCACTTCAGGCAGGGTGCGAGGCCACCAAACTCAAGTGCAGGTGCATGCCACTTCAGGCAGGGTGCGAGGCCACCAAACTCAAGTGCAGTTACCATTTCAAGCAGGGTGCACACCACATTTTCAAACCAACCACATTTTCAAAGCAACCGCATTTTCAAACCAACCACCATTTTCAAAGCAAACACCATTTTCAAAGCAACCACATTTTCAAACCAACCACCATTTTCATTTTCAAAGCAACCATATTTTCAAAGCAACCATATTTTCAAAGCAACCACCATTTTCATTTTCAAAGCAACCACATTTTCAAAGCAACCACCATTTTAATTTTCAAAGCAACCACTATTTTCATTATCAATGAGCCAAAAACAGCTTTTGCATTTTCAATAAAGCAAAAACAACTTTAGCATTTTCAAACCAATAAACACTTTTGCATTTTCAAACCAAAAAACACTTTTGCAGTTTCAAACCCAAAAACACTTTTGCATTTTCAAACCAAAAACAACTTCTGTATTTTCAAACCAAAAAACAGTTTTACATTTTCAAACTACATTTTCAAACCACGTTAAGGGCACTGACAGGTCAGTAAAACCACTCACAGTTTAATAGACATGTGTTCAGTGTTATTCACAGCTCAGACTGAGAGTTGCGACTCCTCGCTACCCCATCTTGCAGAGAACTGAGGCATCTCCACACTTCCGGGTTTTAAAGTTCCTCCCCCTCCCACCAGAATCACGCCTTCATGGCGTGATTGACAGGAGAGAGAATCTCAACATTATTTAAACATTATTAAGTCTTTTATTTTTAATCGTTGGGAAAAATCCTCTTGTCCTGCGCAGTGGAGGGGGACTCTGAAAAAGATGGCCAAAAATCACAGCCGTAAGTGATAGCATTTTTTTCTAAAATCAATATGCAGTGCAAACAGGAAGTGGTCAATATCAGAGTCTTAATTATATAACATATATGTTTAATTATATATGTGTGTGTGTGTGTGTGTGTGTGTGTGTGTGTGTTACACACAAATATTTATAAGTATCTGTTGTGTTGTTGTTTAGATATCTTTTGTGCTACAGCAAGAAATAATTTTATTGTTCTGTTTTCAGGACATATGGCAATAAAGCACTCTTGACGCTTGACTTGACTGTTGAGTTTGTCCGGTGCCTGCAAGCAGAGGCCATGCATGTAAAGTATCGCCGGCCAGCTGGGCACAGCCTACAGCTTTTATCATGCTCATGGGCCTGGCACTGGTACTCTTTGAGATTGTAGAGGGAGAGCAGGGCCTGAGGGTAGAGCTGGCAGACATGCCCCAGCCTCAGTCTTGTCTAACCGCATGAACTTCAGGTAGAGCAGCTGCTGGACTTGTGGCACTGTGGAAAGACATGGCCACCGTGATCACCATGGACAGGCTGTTGCTGTGGTTACAATACTTTGCTCAACCCATTGAGGCAGTCCCTTGCTCAACTCTGGATAATAGACAGTGAAGTGTGTATAAACATTTGCTTTCTGTAGTAATATTTGATCAAGGGTGCCATCTTGTGGAAGAAATCAGTTCCTTCCTGAACAGCTCACTGGAGGTCAGCATTGTATTGTTGAAGTCAAACCAGTATTTTGTAAGGTGGCATGCACAGTTAGCAGTACCAAAAATATTCAAAGATGCAATTATTTACAGGATTTGTATTTTAATCAACATTTTGATAGACTATTTCTGAATGTACAATTAGTCTATTTTGAATCTGATAAAATACAATGTATGTAAAATACCTATAAATACTCTTACTGATGTCAAACTTTCCTTGGGGAAAATAAATTGAACAACAGCAACAACATTGTGTGAATAAATTAGTCAATGTGGTTAACCAGATGACAGGGAAAAGTTGGGAGGGGAGAGAGGAGAGGAGAGGAGGGAAGAGAGCAGAAATAGGGGAGAGTGGAGAAAAAAGGGAGTGCAGAGGAGAGCAGTTGCAGAGCAGATGCAGAGAGGGGAGAGTAGAGAAGAAGGGAGAGAGAGAGAGGAGAGGAGAGGGGAGAGAGAGAGAGGAGAGGAGAGGAGAGGAGAGTGGAGAGAGAGAGAGAGGAGAGAGGAGGGGAGGGGAGGGAGGGAGGGAGAGAGAGAGAGAGAGACAGAGAGAGAGGAGAGGGGAGGGAGGGAGAGAGAGAGAGAGAGAGAGAGAGAGAGAGGAAGGAAGGAAGGAAGGAAGGAAGGAAGGAAGGAAGGAAGGAAGGAAGGAAGGAAGGAAGGAAGGAAGGAAGAAAGGAATAGGGCCCAGTCTATTCAATGTGATACATAACAGTGGTCCAAATCAAAGAAGATATAACTATTTTCATTGAAGTTTCTGTATCCCTTTCCCAGTTGTTTATTATAACTATTGCATTAGAGGCAAGCAGAATAACATGTAAATTAATTGCTTCTTTTAGCATTTATCAACCTCATTATAAAACTATCATACAGCAGGGATGATGCATCAATTAATAGTAAGATTCAGCCTCCAGTAGTCTAGAGGGGACTTACAGATAACAATATTCATTTTAAGGCAGTCTATTTTATAAAGTACAGGGTGTGGAGTATATTGGATTACATTAGATTAGATTAGATTCCTTTATTGTCATTCAGACCTTTTGGTCTGAACGAAATTGTTACCATGCAGTCATAACATATAATAAAAAAACAAAACACACAATAAACACATATTTAACATCCACCACAGTGAGTTCACCAGGCACCTCCTCACTGTGGTGGAGGGCAAAAGTCTTAAGTCATTGTCTTCATCCCTCCTAGTTCTCCCTCTGCGCTGAGGCGATCCAGGCTTCCGCCGCCGCTGGAGCACCGCAGCTCTAAGCCGGACCGCCGCCGCCGCTGGAGCACCGCAGCTCTAAGCCAGACTGCCGCCGCTGCTGGAGCACCGCAGCTCTAAGCTGGGCCGCCGCCGCCGCTGGAGCACCGCAGCTCTAAGCTGGGCCGCCGCCGCCGCTGGAGCACCGCAGCTCTAAGCCAGACTGCCACTGCTGCTGGAGCATCGCAGCTGTAAGCTGGGCCGCCGCCGCCGCTGGAGCACCGCAGCTCTAAGCCAGACCGCCGCCGCCGCTGGAGCACCGCAGCTCTAAGCTGGGCCGCCGCCGCTGGAGCACCGCAGCTCTAAGCTGGGCCGCCGCCGCCGCTGGAGCACCGCAGCTCTAAGCTGGGCCGCCGCCGCCGCTGGAGCACCGCAGCTCTAAGCTGGGCCGCCGCTGCTGCTGGAGCACCGCAGCTCCAAACCAGGCCGCCGCCGAACGCCGCCACAGCTCCGCCATTAGGTCTTAGCACTGACGGTGACGGGGGACACGCATCCCCCCGAAGGGAGAGACTAAAACCCTGTTTCTCCCCCCCCACACACATACACAACCTAATAAAACAAAATTCTACTAAAACAAACACTAGAAGACAGCAAAAAAAACCAAAAAAAAAACAAAAAAAAAACAAAAAAACAGACGGACTGCAGGTGAGCTGCAGCTGCCAGCCAGCGTGGCCACTTCCAGATTCGATCCGGATGTTACTGAGTTGACATCAACATGCAATCCTACCAGCAATCAGCTCCATTAAATCAGCGTGAGATCAGTGGCTTCTCAACCTGGCAACAGAAATGAACATTTTCATCATCTTAATGGGGAAAAAAATTGTCCATTTGGACTTTGGTTTTAGTCAAATTTGCTGCCTTGAGCAATAAGCTGTCGTAAAAAACCCACTCGTCCCATAGCCAGACATCAAAGAAGACATTTTGTTGCAAAAAAGGAAAGAGATTATAAGCACAAACTAGTCATCAGGCAATAAATGCCTCGGTGAAAATTTACTGAAGAACTCCATTAAAATGTGTACACCAAACTGTACAGCTTAGATTTTTGAAGTACAGGCAGTAGAATAATGTGCCAGCTGCTATCTTTAAGTTAAAAATATGCTAGCACTTAGGTCATATGCCCCAACATCAGGTAAATTAAATTCTATTTTAATATAGTCATAGAGTCATAGAGCGTGGCAAAAGGCCGTTCGACCCAACTTCTCCAGATCGACCAACATGTCTGTCCCATCTGCCCTAGTCCCACCTGCCTGCGTTCGGCCTATATCCCTCTAAAGCAATCCTATCCAAGTTCATGTCTAAATGTTTCTTAAATGTTGCGATAGTACCTGCATAATAGTTGGGATTTTGAACATTTTGACAAGTGTTGATTGAGGTAATGGTGGCACTGCTGCTTCTGAATCAAATATCTCCAAAAAGTAAGATTGAACATAGAAAAACACAGCACGGGAACATGCCCTTTGCCTCACACTCTCTGTGCTAAACATGATGCCAACATAAACTAATCTCATTTGCCTGCATACAATCCATACCCCTACATTCCCTGCATGTCCATGTACCATGTGCCAGCGCCCATACAAACACCATAACAGGATCCTGCACGGTACCTGTTTCAGGCTGAACCTGAGGGTTTTCAACCTCAGCATTCACCACCCTCTTCCCTTTGGGATTGCAATTTAAGGCAAGTTGTTGTTACTGTTCCAGTGTCATTTAGGTACTCCCAAGAGTGCTCAGTTCTCACTCCCCTTCTCAATGTTGCTCATCTCTGCACCTGCTTCAGTTTAGCTCCAGTTGAAGCCTTGATGCTTTGGTGTTATTTGGTAACATTCCTGCCTCTGAGTCACAAGGTGGTGGTTTCAAGTGTTGGAAGATACTCTGGTGCATCTGGGAGAAAGAAAAGTGAGAGAGACTCAAAACCAAGAATGCTACCCACTGAACTGCAGATAACAGTAATTGAATATAAGGAAAGACCTTAGTAATCAGAATAGCCATGACAATTCCCAGGCCTTCTGGTTTGCATGTTTCCGGAAGACAGAATGGTCTTGAATTTTAGCTGGGCCTCATTGTTTTATTCCATCTCTATTGCGAAGATCTTATGTGGTGGGTAGTGAGCGGAAGGAGAGTGGCTCCTTGTTCTTGTCAAAGCTGTAAATGTGATTTGACAGAAATAACCGATAGTCATTGAAAATGTATTACAGAGTGCATTTGGTATTGTGTTACAGGGTGATTAGCTTTAAGCTTGCTACTATGTTAAGTGTTTTGGATCAACTGCTCTTTGAGTAGTGGCAAGTTTTTGTAGAGACTTGCCAAACCAATCTGGGGAGGCAAAGGTGAGACAATGGAAATAACGATAACCTAACAACAGGAAACACTGGAAATCCTCAGCAGGTCAGGCAGCATCTGTGGAGGGAATAATCAAGGTTATGTTCCAGGATAATTACCTTCTGATGAAAGCTCAATTGATCTGAAGAGTTAGCTCTGCTTTTTTTCTCTCTGCAGATGCTGCCTAATTGGCTAACTATCTCCAGCATTGTCAGTTTTTATTTCTCACTAGAGCCCCTTGTGGAAGAGATGATCATTTCGTATTGAGCTCCTGAGCTCGAAGTCTGTCTAGTTTCTCACTCACATTAAAGAACTCAGGGACTACACCACACCAAAGTACGTTACTTTCTAGTTGAAATTGTAAATTTGTTTTGAAAAGACATTTACACCACATCCCAGAACACTGATCAATGTATCGGAATAATAGAGGCTGAATCATTAACTTTTTTATACTCAGTCATGAGTTGTCGTTGGGCTGAAACAAACCAATGGAAACTGATGGCTTTGTATAAAAATAATATGGAAATATCACCCCTGTGACATGTTAAATAACCCAATAATCCAGTGGGACAGTGACCCTGGGCTCTCTATATTCAGTTCAGGTATTTTAACCTGGAGTCCTTTCAGACAAGGAGGCTCAGAGGGGTAGCCGTAGGGTGGCCCATTGTAGGCTAGTTGGCTCCTGCCGTAGGAGAATCAGAGGGGATTACATGGGTGTTGCCTGATAGTGCAAGTGGTTCAATCTTTTATAATAAAACATGAAACGATAAAAATATAATATTTTTAAAATCCTATTAATAATTGCGCTATTGGTGTCAGTTTTCAAATTGATACTATGGCAGTCATTCCACTACATTAGACGCTGGGTGATTATCTGCATCAAAAACTAGGCTGTCATTAAACTGAAGGCAAAAGAAAGGAAGCAGAGGTGAATTATTTTTGCGGAGCAAAACAATGATATATAGCTGTGAAGGTATTAAAGCAGTGAATTGTCTCCAGTTTAAAATGCTGCTCCTGCCTTGGAAGATTTTCCATGCCAAAGGCATTTTATAACAAAATAGTGAAATATCTGGAATAATGCCTTGCACAGCAGCCAGAGTCTTCATAAGAGTGAGTGAGAAAATGTAAATACAACGTTTTAAAAATACTAATCCTGTCAGAGGAAGCCAAAACAATTCTAAGCCTATATCAGTCCCTAAACCCATCCGTTTCCTGTCATTTGACACAAATCTCCATGGTAAACCTAGATGACTGTAATACAACAGGAAAGCTTTCGACTGTAACCCATCTCAGGGACATTCGAGCAGTTCAAAACCAAAAAATATGTCCAGTATTTCTATGCTCTCAGCTCAGGACCACCCAGTTCCCAGTAAATGTGCAGTTTTCTGCATTTTGATTGATGATTTATTCTGTACTGCTCGGCCTGACTGTGAACTGTCACCCAAAACGGGAGTTTTGGGTGAACTATCACCCAAAACGGGAGTGTCCCGGGAAGCTGCGTGGGCCCGATTCACCTGCCGATCAACCGCGCCCGCACTGATGACCGAAGACCGGAACGCGCCCCGGTAAGCCAGACTCGCCCCACAGATCTCCCAGGGGGCTGCGGTGAAGCCAGGCGGCGAGGCCTGTCTGGGCCGAAGGAGCCTCAGAAGTAGTGGCGATGGGAGCCTCGGCAGTGGCGGCGGGAGCCTACGTGGCGATGGGACTTGCAGTCGATGAGGGGGTGGGGGGAAGACAATGGGGACCCAGCGTGGGGGACGGTGGGAGAAAAAAAGGGACCTGGTGTGGGGGAGGGGGGGCACTAGTTTAAATCCTCTGCCCAGAGGATAACTTTGTGTTTGTTTGTTTGTTTGTTCATTTGTTCCGGTGAAGGCGCTGTGCACACGGCAGCCAGCCAATAGTCGTTTGCCTTTTTCTTTTTGATATCACTTTTAATTTCAAGTTTTTGTGTACCTTGTGTGTTGTGACTGTCGGCAGATCAATTTCCCTCTGGGGATGAATAAAGTTTTATCGAATCGTATCATATCGTATCAGGTAATTATATCGCAGAGATGTTATTAAATAATAGAGGTATAACACTTATTGAGAAATTGGTCCGAGCCTGGCCTGTCAGTGGTTTGACTGGTAAGCCAGTGAGAGCAGTGGCTCTTGCAGTGTGCCATCGAATAGGCCTCACACACTCAAGGCTGTGCAATGCAGAAGGTAAGGATGGGACCTTGCTAGGCCTGTAGATCGCAGGGGAGAGTAGTGTAGAGGGCAAGGGCTTATTGATGCCAATTGATGGATTGAGAGAGAGGGAGCAGGGAAGGTGTTAGCAGCCAGGGACTGGATCACTAATCAGGGGCTTGGTACCTTGGTGGATGTGGGGGTAGGATGGTAGGGTTGGGGAAAAGACTTATCTGGGGCTGGATGTGGGCAGTGGGCTCGGAAGTCAGGAAGTAGTTTAGGTAGTGTGGAGTAGTCAGGTGGTAATGTCAGTAGTTGAGGGCTTTGGAATGGTAAGAAGTAATCAAGGCTCATTAATGTTGATAGTCGTGACGAGGGGTTTGTTCCTCCAGGGGTTATGGTTGGTGGGACGCCAGCAGTGCTCGGTTAGTAACTCCCTAAAAGGGGACCTGTGCAAGTCAGGTGTCCAGGGCCATCCTGAGATCTGATCAAATGAGCTCCATTCAGTATATGACAGGGCAGGGCCCTCCAGGCACTATGAACATCTGCTTCTGCATGAGTGGCCTGAGCAGGGTCTGCATCTTCCAGGGCAGCCCCAGTAGGCTAGAAAGCCAGGACAGCACAGTGGCGCAGTGGTAGAGTTGTTGACTTTTGGTGCCAGAAACCCTGGGTTCAATCCTGTCTGTCTGTACAGAGTTTGTACATTTTCTTTGTGATCACATGGGTTTCTCCGGGTGCTCCGGTTTCCTCCCACATTCCAAAGGTGTACAGGTTTGTAGGTAAATTGGCTTCTGCAATTTTTAAATATCTCAGGTGTGGATGACAGTGCTAGTGTACAGGGGATCACTGGCGTGGACTTGATGGGCCGAAGGGTCTGTTTCCATGCAGTATCTCTCAAGTCTAAAATCTGGACATTCTATCACATCGCACAACATACTGTTACCGTTATGAAGCTTGTAAGCCTGTTTGCAGGCCTCTCTACATAAGGTGCCCGAATGTATTGCACAGGGACACTAAGCCAACTATGGTACTTCCAAATGGCATGCAATAAATGATTGAAGACTATCATATAGTCATACAGTATGGAAACAGACCCTTCAGCCCTACTTGTCTGTGCCAACAAAGATGCTCCATTTAAGCTAGCTCCAATTAAGCTCAACCCATATGCCCACATTTGGCCCATACCCCTCTAAATCTTTCTTAGGAACATCATTCACATGCACATGGCAATGGAAAGCAATTGGCTCATATGCAAAAATAGTCCTTACACTGTGAGGTGTGCAATGGCAATGCTTAAAGGGGATTAATTTGAAAAGATTCAAGGCTGTGATGTACTGCATTTGAAACTTCCTACCTGTACCTTTTTTATGGTGGTTCAGTGGTTTCTTTATTGTTATGTGTACCAGGTACAGTGAAATACATTTTTTGCAGACAGCTCAGCGAGATTATCTCTGTACATAAGCACAATGCCCCAGGTAGTACAGAATGTACAGAACAGCCCACTGACTCCATAATCAAGAGGTGTCATTTCCGCGCCATTTTACAGTCCTAGCTGCAGCTGGCCACAAAGGCCTGTGTTTAAAATTCTTCAAAAGGAACTATTTCAAAATTTCACACCCACCACCACATCTCAACTCTGACCTTGATTATTCACCATTCCATTTGCAACCCAAACACTCCCACACAGCTGCTGATCATACATTCTTCAACGTTGCAGTTTAATAAAAGCAAGTAGGTTGGATGCAGCTTTGAACCAAATATCCGTTCTTCTTCTTGTTGCGTATAGCGTGCACAGCCTAAAGTTGGAGGTCAACTTGTTCTATTTGATCTAATTGTTTGTGCATGTCGGGTTGATTACATTAGGCGAAACAGGGTGGATCACATGAAGGTTGCAATCTCTCACCCCACCAAATATCCATTAATGAAAGCAGATCACACTCAACCAACAGTAGTGGTTAATACAACAATGTATCAAAGGTCACACCATCTGGTGCACATAATATTTAAAGGATATATATATATATATATATATATATATATATATATATATATATATATATATATATACAGTCAGTCAATATTTCCAACATTGATTTCCTCTGAAAAGCAACAAATCCATATTAAGTAGCAATCCCCACATAATTATATCAATTACCTATTTCATAAATATATTTAAATGGTGGATATTTATATATAAATACTCAGTCAACCACTGTAAGATTTAATCAATCTTCAGGATTATTTAACCTGTGATGTAATTCAATGCAAGAGTGTTTTGTTACTGCCAAGGACTTACAGTGCCCTCCATAATGTTTTTGACAAAGACACATCATTTATTTATACGGCTCTGTACTCCACAATTTGAGATTTGTAATAGAAAAAACCACATGCGGTTAAAGTGCACATTGTCAGATTTTAATAAAGGCAATTTTTATACATTTTGGTTTCACCATGTAGAAATTATAGCAGTGTTTATACATAGTCCCCCCATTTCAGGGGATGATAATGTTTGGGACACAGCAATGTCATGTAAATGAAAGTAGTCATGTTTAGAATTTTGTTGTATATCCTTTGCATGCAATGACTGCTTGGTCTGCAATTCAATGGTGTTATCTGAATGGCACTGCACATGTTGTAATCATCAATGAACATCTTTATTTCAGTATTGTGTTCAGTTCTGGTCACCATGTTATAGGAAATATGTTGTCAAGATGTTGTCAAGCTGTAAAGGGTACAGATTTACGAGGATGTTGCCAGGACTAGCGGGTCTGAGCTATAGGGAGAGGTTGAGTAGGCTGGAACTCTATTCCTTGGAGCGCAAGAGGATAAGGGATGAACTTTTAGATGTGTATAAAATCATGAGAGGAATAGATCGGGTAGATGCACAGAGTCTCTTGCCCAGAGTGGGTGAATCAAGGACCAGAGGTCATAGGTTTAAGGTGAAGAGGAAAAGATTTAATAGGAATCTGAGGGGTAACTTTTTCATACAAAGGGTGGTGGGTGTATGGAACAAGCTCCCAGAGGAGGTAGTTAAGGCTGGGACTATCCTAACGTTTAAGAAACAGTTAGACAGGTTTGGAGGAATATGGATCAAACATGGACAGGTCGGACTAGTGTAGCTGGGACATGTTGGTCGGTGTGGGCAAGTTGGACTGAAGGGCCTGTTTCCACGCTGTATCACTCTATGACTCTATTTTTTTTTTTTGGTTTGTTTATTTTTGTTAGAAGTAAGTACAATAGTCGGGTACTTAAGTACCTAATACATAAATACATATTTTCATTCTTGTACAACTTCATATTTTTGGTTCAATAATAAAAGAACAGTGAGAGAAAAAAGAAATAAAGAGTGTCGGAATAGATAGACAAGCGAGCAAAAAACAAAAAGCAAAAGAAATAAAGGACAGAGATGAGAAGTTAAAAGATTGAAAGAAAAGGAAAAAGTAAAGAAAAGAGAGATTAGGAGAGATCTACCTATCTCGTATTTTTGCCCATCCGTCACCCAGTTCTAAAGCATTTAATTTCTAAGGTTATGTTATGTTGCACCATATGCTTGTAAAAAGTTGATAAAAGGAGACCAAATCTTTAAGAATTGGTCTACTTTGCCTAGTAGGAGGAATCTCATCTCTTCAAGATGTAGTGTTTCAGACATGTTTGAGATCCACATTTTGAATGTTGGCATGGGTGCGTTTTTCCAAAATTTAAGTATAAGTTTTTTTGTTGTATGACTCTATGACTCTATGACTCTATGACCTTACACCTGGAGGAACAGCTGAAGATTGTTAGAACTAGGACAAGCCTAGGGGATGAGGAGGACTTTCTTTAGCCAGAGGGTGGTGAATCTGCAGAATTCATTGCCAAAGGTGGCTGTGGAGGCCAAGAGATTGGCTAGAGATTGGGTGGGTCAGAGATAGAAAGGCTCTTGATTAGTAACGGTGTCAAACGTTATGGGGAGAGGGCAGGATAATGGGTATGAGAGGGAAAAATCGATTAGCCATGATTGTATGGTGGAGTAGATGCGATGGGCCAAATCTGCTCCTACCTTCACTGACAAACATCTTCCATTGGGCAAGGTACAATTTCAGCCAGTGGAGGGCTTTCCTCTGATTACCAATTAATTCAGATTAGCCGGGGCTCCTTGATGCCTTACTTTATCAAATGCTGTTTTGGTGTTAAGGGCAGTTACTCTCACTTCATCTGAGTTCAGCTTATATTCACTTTTGGACCAATGTATAATATCAGGAGCTGAGTGATATTTAATGGATTCCAAACTTGGCTTATGTGTGCAAGTGCACTTTGCTGATGATGAAGACTAGAATAATGGGGCAATAATTGGCCTGGTTGGATTTGGCCTAACTGATATACTGTTTCCTGTTTTATCTCACCCTCCTTTCTTATATAGAACATAGAAGACAGAAAAGTACAACAAAGGAACAGGTCCTTCAGTCCACTATGTCTGTGCCGAACATGATGCCAAGATTAAGCAATCTCATCTGCCTGCATATAATCCATTTCTCTCAATTTCCTGCATATCCATGTCTATCTAAAAGCTTCTTCAAAGCAACTATCGCATCCGACTCCACCACCACCCCTGGCAGCGAGTTCCAGGCACCTATCACCCTCTGTGCAAAAACCCTGCCCCACATTTTTCCTTTAAAATTTGCCCCTTCACCTAAAAGCTATGCCCTCTAGTACTTAACACTTCCGCCCTGAGAAAAATATTCTGTGTACCCATGCCTCTCATCATTTTATATACCTATCAGGTCTCCCCTCAACCTCCGTGATTCCACAGAAAACAACTCTCTCCTTGCAGCTATTACTGTCTGATCCAGACATCGTTCTTTTCAACCTTTTCTGCACCAGCTCCAAAGCCTCCACATCCTTTCTGCAATGTAATACTCCAAATGCAGCCAAACACAAATCTCATTAAGTTGCATCATGACTCTTATACTCAATATGTGGTGGTTCAATTTGTTACTATCCAACCTGTGACCTTACCTTGGCCATACTAGATTCTATAAAGAAGAAAATAAAGGGTCAGGCAGCATCCCTGGAGAACGTGAATAGATGAAGTTTGGGATCGGGAACGTTCTTCAGCTTGTTCATGGGGGGAGAGGAGGAAGAAAGCTGGAAGAGAAGAAGGGTAAGACAAAGCATGGCAGGTAATAGATGAACACAGACGAGGGAGGGTATTGATAGGCAGATGGTTTGACAAAGACCGGAGATGAAAAAAATAGATGGTGTGAGACAAAGAGATTGGAAGAATTGTGAATTGTGGAGCCAGAGGAATATCAGTGGATGTGGATGGGAGAAATAGGTGCAAGACCAGATGGGGCAAGGGGTAGGAAAAGAAAAGAGGTCATGGGGAGAAGGGGGGGGGGGGGGGGGGGGGGGGGGGGGGGGGGGGGAGGAAGGAGTTGTCAGAGGTGACCTAAAATCAGAAAATTCAATGCTTATACTTCTGGGTTGTAAGCTATCCAACTAAAATATGAGATGCTCTTCCTCCAGCTTGCATGTGGCCTCACTCTGGCAATAGAGGAGGCCCAGGACAGAAAAGCCAGTATTAGAATAGGGAGTTAAAATGGTTAGCAACTGGGTGATCCAGTAGGCCTTGATGGACTGAGTGCAAGTGTTCGACGAAATGGTCGCGATGTTTATGCTTGGTCTCACTAATGTACAGGAGGCCACATCGGGAAAACTGGATTTAGTTGATGAGGCTTGAGGAGGTGCACATGAACCTGTGTCTCACCTGGAAGGTCTGGTGGGAGCCCTGGATGCAGATGAGGGAGGAAGATTAGGGATAGGTTTTACATCTGCTTTTGTAGGAGAATGTACCTGGCAAGGGGATGGTGTGGGTGCGAAGGAATGTGAACCAAAGATCAAAGAGTTGCGGAGGGAGCGGTCTGCAGAAAGTGGAAAGATGTTGAGATGGTAAGATGCTAGTGGTGGCAGGATGACATTGGAAGTGATGGAAATATTGGACACAAAATGCTGGAGTAACTCAGCGGGACAAACAGCATCTATGGAGAGAAGGAATGGGTGATGTTTCGGGTTGAGACCCTTCTTCAGACTGATCAAGGGGAGGATGACATGTCGGATGCAGAGGCTGGTGGGATGTAAGGTGAGGATCAGAGGAGCTCTATCCTTGTTTGTCTAGGGGGAGTTGGAGTGTGAGTGAGAGAACTACAGGACAGAGAGGATATGTGGGTGAGGGATCCATCCATGACAGCAGGAGGGAAACCATGTTTACTAAGGAAAACATATCTTGGATGCCTAGAATTTAAAGCCTCATCTTAGGAGCAGATGCGACAGAGGCAGTCGAATTGAGAGAAGGAGATAGTGTATTTGCAGGAGGCAGAGTGGGAGGAAGTGTGGTTCAGATAACTAGGAGTTGGTAGGCTTATAGTAGATGTCAGTTGATAGTCCGTCCCCTGTGATAGAGACAGATACATCAAGAAAGAGAAGAGAGGTGTCAGAGATAGTCCAGGGGAATTTGAGGAACAGGTTGGAAGTTAGTGATGAAGTTGTGCAGGAAGCAACCCCAATGCAGTTGTCGATGCAGCAGAGAAACAGTTGGGGGACAGTGCCAATGTTCATTTCAAAAGAGAACTTGTTGAGGGTAAGGACAAATTTAGTCAGGTAGAGGAGAGCATTAGCACAGAACCAGAGGGCCTTGAGACCTTCCTGGTGGGGATGGAGGTTTAAAGGGACTGACAGGTTGATGGGAAGAATGAGGCAATGGGCATCTTAAAATCTGAAACATAGTGGGGCTTAAAGAATCTATAAAATTGTCGAAGATGACACCCAGCACACCCATTATTTCCACAGTTACTTCCTTCAAACCCCCTAGCATGCAGTTGATTAAGTCGAAGGGTTTTATTATATTTCATTTCTATTAATCTCTCCAATGCTGATTTTTACTACTCTTAGCTAATTTTTTCCAGTTTCTCTTTCTTCAGTAAGTGGAGTAATTAGGATGTGTACATGAGTTTTACTATGATTAGTCACTCTAGAGAAACATTGATCTTATATGAGTCATATTAAATCTGCAGAAAATGGCTGTTCAATTCTTTAAAATGTTTGACATTTATTGCAGACTGTAATGTACATCATGCTTGAGAAAACATAGAACTTCCATTTCATTCCAAATAATTGTCATGTTCCAGTGCATTACAATAACTCTTCACATCATAAAGGAAATCAGACCTGCAGAAACATTAAAGTTCTTCCGTTCAGCTTATTTAACCAAAGAATTGCTTTAATTAAAAAAAAATGTAAACATTTTTATTATAAGGTAACCAAGAAATAAGTCATCTTACCAAATCCACAATTTTAAATTGAAGGAATTAAATATAAACAATTCTAATTAGCACATCCCTCAATGATTCCTGCATCATGAACCATACCTCGCTCCAGAGAGCCATCTAGCATGGAAACAAATGCTTTGCCCCAAATTGTCCATGCCGACCAAGTGCTCATCTAATCTGGTCTAATTTGCCCGTGTTTGACCCATGTCTCTTGAAACAAATGTATTTTAATTATTATTATTGTGCATGTCTCAACCACTCGTTCCATATAACCACCATCTGCTGTGTGGAAAAAGTTGCCCCACAATTTTGATTAAATCTTTCCCCTCTCACCTTAAACCTAAGCCCTCTAGTTCTTGATCCCCAAACCCTGGGAAGTCTCAGTGTAACCCATTACAACTATTTGATGTGACACCCAGTTCCACACAATTCTTAAAATGCAGTCTTATCTTAATAGCCTTCTATCCTCAACACCCAATACCTGGAAAGATGTAATTAGTGGTTGGGATTCTATGTTCTAAATAATCGAGATTGGTCGAGTTAACTTTATACCTCCTTAATAAAAACAGTATGTGATGAATACTTCAGGGCAATAAAGTTGTTTTAATGTGGCATCTTGTCCCACAAAAAAGCAACATGAGAAACATTTTTGATAAGATGAATATTGTCCAGGAGACAGCGTAACAATTCCTCAGATAGACACAAAAAGCTGGAGTAACTCAGCGGGTCAGGCAGCATCTCTGGAGAGAAGGAGTGAAGACGATTGAAGAAGGGTTTTGACCTGAAATGTCACCCGTTCCTTCTCTTCAGAGATGCTGCCTGTCTCGCTGAGTTACTCCAGCTTTGTGTGCCTATCTTCATAGTATCTTTAATATAAACCAGCATGTGTACGACTGTAAGGGAAAGAGAATTTCGTTGTCTCTTAATTGAAGACAATGACAATAAATCAAATCAAACCAAAATCTGCAGAAGGGTTTCGACCCGAAACGTTGCCTATTTCCATCGCTCCATAGATGCTGCCTCACCCGCTGAGTTTCTCCAGCATTTTTGTCTACCTTCGATTTTCCAGCATCTGCAGTTCCTTCTGCTCCCTGGTGTCCTCTAGGTGTGAAAGCCGGCACGTATGAGAGTGGTAGAGGGAGGGGAAGGCAGGGGCAGGGGGTTCAAGGGCCTGCTGCCGGATGACGGGCATGGCTCGTTGCCGGGAGTGGTGTGTTTAGGTGCAGTACGGTAGAGAGGGGCGGAGCGGAGCGGAGGCTGTGGCGGTGCCGCTTTCGCCGCACTGTCTCATTCATTCATTCATGGCTGCAGGTGGAAGTGAGGCGCTGCGGGCGGACGGGCAGAAGGGAGTGAGGCGGGCAGCCCCCTGAGCTGGCTTGAACTCGCACCGTTTAGACACCCACCGGCGATCGCTTGCTGTGCCATGGAGGAGAGTGCGAGCGAGGCGCTGCCCGAGCTGAAGGATCTGGAGCACAAGGTGGGACGGAAGACGCCCGACGGCTTGCTGCGCTGGCTGCGGGAGGACTCGGCTCCGGCGCCCGGGGACAAGGCGGATTCTGCTGGCCCCGGGAGCAGCGACGAGCCGGTGTCCGCTCCGGACAGACGCCAGTCTCAGGGGCTGGCGGAGAAGATCAGAGTGCTGAGGCTGGAAATGGTGAAGGCGGGGAGGAGGGAGGTGCACGATCGCTGATCCGGTTGTTATCCTGCCCCCACCCCACTGGCTCTCGGACCGTTCGCTCTTCAAGCCCCGACTGTAACCCCCCACTTGTCACAGGGAAGTGACTGCCCCATCAGCTGTGTCCCTTCACCCGGCTTGTTGGATTCGCACAGTCGGGGGGATTGGGACCCGGCGATAACACACTTATAATGAATGCTTCCGTGACAGGAGGTTCCTGCGGGTTGCCGGAGCAAGCCAAGCCAAACCAAACCAAAAGCTAAACGCACCCTTCCAAAGCAGGTGGCGCCCAAGCAGTCGTGGCTAAACAGAGTCCCCGTAACGCCCAGTGGGCCGGAGAGAACTGGTCGATAACTTGCAATCAATGTAGTGAATTTGTTTTGGGAGTGGTGAGTGGTGGGGGAATCGCTTTATATTTTAAACTCTTTGGAGTCACAGAGTCATACAGCGTGGAAACAGGACCTTCGGCCCAACTTGCCCACGCCGACCAACATGCCCCATCGACTCTAGTCCCACCTGCCTGCTTTTGGCCCATATCCATCTAAACCTACCCTATCCATGCAGGATAGGGTGGAGGAATGGGTGATTATTCTCTTCGGCATATTGCACTTTTTAATGTGTGACCAGATCCTCTGGGATCTGAGGCACCGGCTTGTCCCAAATCCCGGGGTTCGCCTCCGGCTGCAGGCGATCGCTGGCGCTTGTCGTCATGTTGGGGGGTCTTTCCTTGCACGGCTTTCAACAGAGGACTGATGAAATAAAACATCATCGGCGTTGACTAATGGTGAGCTTAAAACAAAAATCTGACAGATCATTGGTTTTGTTTTGCTGAAAAAAACTGGCCAGATGTGCAGTTCTGGTTTTTCTGGTAACACGTTGGTTCGTCCTGATGTTAGCCAATTATTAAATCAAAACACAGGGTGAGTTAAAGATAGGAATAACAGGTGCATGAACAAATCCATGAACAAAATTGTATGGTCTCGCTTTAAAAAATCCACTCTTTTCCACAGTATGTGGCTAGGATCGTGTTCTCTGTTTACCTGGTTCAGTCTTGGCCGCAGATACTTGCAGCTAAACCACATCGAGTGGTTGGTTCCGACCACAGGCACCAGCAATCTGTCCTGTCTTCAGGGCTATGCTGCACACATACACAACCATCCAGCCAAAGCTTTTATAATATTTTAAGTATTGCCAATGTTTGCTGTTTGTATTTTTAAAGATGAAATTACTGCATCTGTTTCCTCTCCTTTTTTCCTTATTTTCCTTTTTTGCTTCCAATTTCACCTGAGCTAACTTTATTAATGCACATTGTTAGAGATGAATGGATCCCGTTTTTGTTAGAGATGAATGGATCCCGTTTTGGTCATAGTGTCAGTGCTTGATTTGAATGCCAGAGGAGTGGATAGGAAAGGGTTTGAAGGAAATGGGCCAAACATAGGCATGAGAAATATTCATTAGCTGGTGCAATTCTTCGGAAGTGGGTAGATACTGAAACAGCAGGGAGAAATTTATTTTTATCGGATCATCCATGTATGATGGAAACTAGGTTAAATAATTAAACTGCAGAAGGCATAGAGCAGTTATTTTTGTAATACTCCCACAATATGCACAACTGCAAGTGCGTTTAGTTCGAGCTCTGAAGTAATCAGAATTGATTCTGCTGTTTTAACCTTGGACTTAGGGTCTTGAATGATGCATTACAAGAAGGGGCAAGGTAAGTTTGTTTTCCATATTAAAACAAATGGGATGGCTGTTCAAGATTTAAGGCAGTAACTGGAGGGAGAATCAAGAGTTAACATTTCAAGGTGATGACATTTTAGTAGAATTTATTGTTTTACCTTGAACAAAGAACAACATTGTACTTCTTAGCTCCTTAACTGATCCTTATCCTGTCTATACTCTGGAATTACTTTCCATTGGATGTCTGGGAGTATTTCCAGTCGTCTCCAGAAACTACTTCTAAATTGCACAATTTTAATGTAAAACCGCTTGAGCTTTCCCCCCCCCCCTCCCTTTTGGTTAGGAAGTGACACTAATGATGCAATGCTAATAATGTAGGGCTGTTAAAAATGTTCCATCTTTTCTGGAGCTTCTTCTGTGAGAATAAACTGCACCGCCTTACCAGAGAGGAAATATCCAGCTTTATCTCATGTACTTATCAGTGTTTTCCAGAAAAGACAGATAAGGTTTTGTATATTAATACAGTTGATTATAATTGTACAGTTTACTTCCCTCTAATTGCCTTGATGTTTCAAATCTTTATTCTCTAGCACACGTTATTCTGCGTCTGCGATTTCCATGTTAAAAATGTCAGGACATCATTTGTCAGTATGCGCGACAATAATGTGAACCAATAAATCTTATCTCTTGCTTGGTGTTCCAAGTAAGCTATTGAGTTTGCCATCAGACTGAATCAGAACGGTAGCAATTATTTTATTGAAAGGAGACAAGAGATGCACTTGGTCGTTCTGTGGTACTTTCAGCAATGTGAAGTCCTATGATGGGAAACAGAATTTCTATAAAAAAAACGCCTTCTCCAAATTTCCATTGTGAGCTACTACAGCAGTTAGTCACCCAAGGTCAAATGATTCAAACTCCAGAAGATGTAAGATGTCAGAGAACTAGAAATTGTCTGAGCATTTGGTGCCACGTATTGGGGAAATGGTGAGGAGCTCCTCAGAGAGAAGAGTAGTAGGGATGTGTTTAGCTCTTATTTATAAAGTGAAGAGAGAATTTATCCATAGAAACAGTGCTTTTATGAAATGCTCATTAGCCTCTAACCCTCAGATTGTTTGCACTACTTTCTCACAAAATTGCGCATTTATTAAAGCTTTAAGGGGTCCCGACCCAAAACATCACCCATCCTTTTTCTCCAGAGATGCTGCCAGACCTTTGCTGGCTCATGTTGCTTGCATCATTATTTTTGTATTGGGCTTCTTGTACTTTTTCATCCGATTGTATCTTCTCCACCATTAGAATAACTTTATCTGTGTTTACAAATGTGTTTTCTACTTCCATTCTGATTTTTCTCAAATTTGTTTAACAAGATCGCTGCTCGCTATTGAAACAATTTCAATTTTGGCTTTATGACCACTGCACCTCTTCATTTAAGGAGGCATTTGCCACTTGGTGGAGCTACCTCCCATACCAATTGCAGCAGCAATTATTCCCAGTTTCAAACGATCTGAAGCAGAGATGTCTTAACCAGGACTACACGTATTGATATCAGTTTAGTTTAGTTTAGTTTATTGTCACGTGTACCGAGGTTAAGTGAAAAGCTTCTCTTCTTTCGAATCACGCACACCAACATTTCTTGACTGCTGCAAAAGCTGACAAGATTTGCTGTTCCTTCTCCTTCCTGCAGCTTGACACGTCCATGTGCCAAGCAAGAGACCAAGCAACATGACGACAGGCAGTTGGCACCTGGTGGGCGCCGGCATCCAATGGACCAGTGGAGAATGCAGGCATCGATCCTGCTACCTCTCAAATGCTAAGCAAGCACTCTACCATTTGAGCTAATTCCCCAGCATCTTTCTTACTCTTCTTGACTCTCCACTACAACTGCAGGTCTGCAAGAAACCTCATCAATATTCAGATCAATATCTCAGTGCAATGTAATAGAAACATAGAAACATCGAAAATAGGTGCTTGAGGAGGCCATTCGGCCCTTCGAGCCAGCACCGCCATTCATTGTGAGCATGGCTGATCATCCCCAATCAATAACCCGTACCTGCTTGGAAGTGGAGGAAGTAAAATCGCCACGAAAAAAGAAAAATGTCGGGGCCCGGGGGGGAGTTGGGAAAAATGTCGGCATTTTCATGGGAAAAATGTCGCCGTTTTTCCAGGAGAGCCGGGCGGCAGCAGCCATTATGGTGGCTGGCTTAGTGAATATTAAGTGTATTGTCTAGCAAAATGGAAAAAATCTCGGAGTTTGAGCGTGTGGTTTTGGCGGACCATGGAATCAAAGGCCAAAAATCTGACACACACAAACACACACACACAGTTTTAAAAGTAGATAGATAGATGGATAGATAGATAGATAGATAGATAGATAGATAGATAGATAGATAGATAGATAGATAGATAGATAGATAGATAGATAGATAGATAGATAGATAGATAGATAGATGGATGGATGGATAGATTTGGGCTGTTGGACAAAATCTTGGTCAATCAACTAGGTTTTAAGGTGGGGAAAGAAAGAGGGGAGTGATTTAAGGACAAAATTCTAAGTGTTTATATTGTGGCAGATAGAGGGAGGGAGAGAGAGAGAGAGAGAGAGAGAGAGAGATTTTTGGACTATGTTGAAAGCATCTGCAGTGATGCCATAATAAGCAGTTCCTTCTTCTAATGGACTAGAAATGTTGTGCGGATGAAGAGCATATATTTACTTCTTGAAAAAATATTTTAATGGAAAAATGATGGATTGATGGATGCTAGCAGGTAAAACAACAAATAAGGGATCATGGAAGAAACATGAAGTAGTGCTTTATAGTCTGATGATACCCAAACAATTACCACTATCAGTGGCATTAAGAAGTGAAGAACTATGTGGTGAAATAAAATGGCAACAAGACTGAATTATATCAGAGATAGCCTAGGATTGTAACAGGATTGTGGCCTGAACAGTTTACACAGTTGCCCACCCACACTTTGTTGGTATCAAAAAATAGGTGTGTGAAAGATATCCTTTTCAATTACCCTAATACCACCTTCAGAGATTGAGGATAATGTATTAATTTCAATGACTCACTCACACTATCGTCAGAAATTTATGATAATGGATGGCTTTATAGAGCAATACCAACACTAGGAAAATGATTATTAAGTATTTTATATCATTATTTGTGAGATGCCTAGTTCTGTTCTAGAGTTCAAGGGGTGTATGATGGGGGAGGGATTTAATACAGGATCGGTAATCTGGAATTTTGAACTACTAACGCAGAATGTGAGTTCAAAACAACTTTGAGATGTTAATTCATGTTTTAAAAAAAATATTCTGAATATGGAAGTTGAGGTGTTAAAACGATGCTAAATTTTTGAACAAAAAATTGGTTTGTGGATGTCTTCTAATGCAACCCAGGCAAAAACTTATGAGCCACTTAATTAAAGCATTCCTGCATTGTCCTATTTAAAAATAAGTGTGCAGTCATTTGAACAGCAGCTTATAGATTCTGTACATTACTTGGTCTCCTGGGCTGGTAATCATCTCCCCATAGTAATTATAGCTGCTGTCAGATCAATGGCAAATTAATGGTTTGGGCCCCAATTAAAAATGTAGATAAAGTTGTAAACCCAAATTAATGCTATTAACTCTGTGGGCTGCAATAACCTCTGTGATAAACGGAGGCTCTGTGGAACTTCCTTTTATATTTCCTTCTTCATTATTACCAGAGATGGAAAGGTGCTTGGTTGAAGAACAGATTTATTTCCTAAGCAAGGCAACACAATCATGGTTGTGGCTCCAGGGCGAAGAACCCCTCACTGATGTTCTGGTCTTGGCTATAATAATTGAGTGGGTGGGCGGTGCTGGGATTGAGCACGAGGCAATGAGCAATGGCAAATTGCTTTCCTCACTGGAAGGATGGAGATAGGATAAAGAGTTCCCAATGGCTTATATCAGAGTGGCACTAAGAAGGCCCAATAATGAATGAGCTGATGCAGAAAAAGGGGAAGGAAATATTTAAAATATGTTTAGGTTGAATGCTAAATTCTCTGAGTTGAAATATAGCAGATAACATCTTTCGAATGACATTTATACAAAATTAAATAACTTGATTTGAATAATACGGTGATATTAAGGGTAAAGCATTTGCACTTCATGGTACTTGCCCTTGCACTGAATCAACATGAATGAAAATTAAAATTATCTTTAATTTAAATATACCTAACCATCAAGATCAAAAACAATTTAACAAATATTTTTCTTTGGGCAGTAAAATATGAGGCTTCAGCGATTTTTCAATGACATGTCTTTTTTTAAACCACCAGGCATATCTAAGGGCAATTGATATCAAGATAATGCACCAGCTGATGGCCATCAATGAAGGGATTGAGGCAGTGAAGTGGATTTTGGAAGAAAAGGGCACCCTTGCCAGTAGATGCAGCAGTCTCACGAGCAGTATGTACAGCCTTGTGGAGAGCCAGGAGACTTCAAGGAGAGGTAGCTGGAACAGCCTCCAGGATCCAAATGATAAATTGGATGGGATTTCTATTGGAAGTTTTTTGGACACTCTGGCAGATGATATGGATGAATACTGTCAGACTACCATAGATCCTTTGTCCTCAACACCGTTGAGTCAAAATGGCCCCTTTACCACAACAGAGAAAGAAATATATCCCAACGAGATACATTGCCAACAGACCAATATTGGGAACGGCTTTCTAGAGAAACAAGGGAACTTTGTTGCGGATTGCAATGTTGAAAACAAGTTCCCTCATGATAAACAATGCAAAGATGGTGGGAAACTGAAGATGCAGAAAAATGGGAAACTTGATTATGATGGCTGTAAAAATAAAATGCACATTGAATATGATGCCCATTGGCACTGGGTGCAGTCGCAAGATGATGTAACATTTCTGTGAGGAGGTTGGGTTGACATAATTCGATCAAAGCAATGATATTTAACTTTATCTCCCTCAAACCATTGCATAGACATCAATAGTCAAATTGAAACATATGGTGGTCAGAATGGTAAAGTGTAGAAAAACACATTTTAAGTTACTTGTAATAAAAGTAAAATGCTTCAAGGTTCAGAGTAGAGGTCTGAGAATTGTCACTTTTAGGAAATTGGAGAAATGAAGTAGGATTTCAGCCACGTTTAGATCAGACTGTGCACTACAGTGATAAATTAACTATTTGCAAGGACTTGGATTGTAGATTGGAATCGGAGTCAGGGAAAAATAGTTAATTGTCACTGTGAACCACTATTGCATTGTAAATGCAATTTTAATCTGGAGTCCAGGGCTAAATTGACATTAGTACAAAACACACGTTGGACGTAACATTGGATTTGCACCAGATATTAAGATGAAATTCTTTCACACTGACTCAGTACCATAATACATTTATAATTTCAAATGCATTTTGGAGATTATGGCCATTAACTGAGGAATGATCAACCATGATTGATGGCGGAGTAGACGATGAGCTGAATGGCCTTATTCTCCTCCTAGAACTTATGAACTTATGAATGTAAGGTAGACAAAAAAGCTGGAGCAACTCAGTGGGTGAGGCAGCATCTAGGAGTGAAGGAATAGGTGACGTTTCGGGTCGAGACCCTTCTTTAGACCTTCGCTCCTAGATGCTGCCTCACCCGCTGAGTTTCTCCAGCTTTTTTGTCTACCTTCGATTTTTCCAGCATCTGCAGATTTTTCTTAAACTTATGAATATATATCTGCTGCATAATTCTCAACAGATAGATACGATACGAGATATGTGGAGAGTAACATTTTTGTAAAACATGGGATTGGCAGCGAATTTAAATTAAATGTTATATTAAATGGGAGATCAATAATTTCAATAATTATGAAGCAGTAAGTTAAAATATAGTCAAAATATTGGAATTACATTTTTTTTACAGTATTGGTGCATGTTGGAGGTATTATTTTAGTCATTGAAAAGCCATGTTTACCCACATAACCTCTCATTTAGTAAAGTTTTTCATTCACTAAACTGGGCAGGGTTCCAAAGCACAGCAAGTTTGAACAGTCATGTAAACTTAATAGTGGGCAATTTCTGTAAAGCTATAATTCCTTCTCTAGATGGTCCTAGTCTCTTGTCAGGGAGAATTTTACACACATTCCTCTCTTCTGATCTGTTGAAGACAGAAGTCTGGCTCTTAATAAATTACAGGTCAATGCTGTGAATTAATGCTCTCTCCATGAGTGAGATATTTTTGCTCAAATGTCATTTGGTTCAATAGATATACTGTGCTCAAGCAAACCTTAGGAAGGTTGCCAAGGGACTTATTTTCCAGTAAAATGGTAGCATTAATATTTTGTACCTGCAGAGATTATGGGAATGACCACCTTTTCATGTAATTATTGGAGAATTTTGTGTTTGGATATCTGGTGTACATTTCTTGACCAATTTTGAGAAGGTACAAAAAAAAGATTTTTCAGCATTTTAAATGATGGATTTTTTTTGGTAACTGGAGAATTTTGCTCCTGCTAAAGTAGTCAAAGTTCTGCAATACTATAACATAGTTTGACATAATTTGGTTATGGGACAGTATTTTATTGTAAACCACTGGATTATTCTCACCATTAAAAAACCCACTAAATAACTTTGTTTAAGAAAAAAAAATCAATCATAAACAAGAATCTTGTACATAGTTTGCAGATAATTAAGAACATATTAAATGTATTAACTGTATACAATCTTGCACGCTTAAAATATTGTGACAGATTGATTGGTGAATGTGGGGTGGAAAGGGAAGCAAATTATTTTGTTATTTTGTCTTGAACTTTGGTCCTTCTGTATATCCATAATTTAAAGATGTTCATCATTCCTACAGATCAGGCATGCATTAGGCAGGGAAGCACTGCATGGAGGTCATCATGGTTATTGGAGATGTGGTGGGGTTAAAGTTTCTCCTGCATCCCACAAGCTTTGAGCTTTTAACATTCCTGCTATTTGTTACGGTTCCAGCTTGATCTGTGGTTTAGTTGAAGCACTTCTCCCAATTTTCCCAGATGAAGCCACAAGCTAAGCTAAGACCGTGCCTTGGCCTTTTTATTTAGTAGGATGCATCCTCTAATACAATGCAGTAGTGAATGCATTTGGCATGAGCTAAAGTATGTTTGTCTCCAGCAAAGCTGACAACAGTGCCAAAAACTGATCATATTTATATTGTACCTCCACACTTATAAAGCTTGGTCTAATTTATAATGTATGCTAGCAAATGTTAGACAGCAAAGTGAAAATTATATGCATTAATATTAGCCATTATGAATAAGCAAGAATTTGCCAGTTGAATGCAAGTTTACGCTTATCCAGCCTATTCGGACTGAAAACTGGGATAAAGAGTGACTGTCTTAATTATGGATAAACCAAGTCTGAATTCTATAGTTCAATTGATTATTGTACTGTCTAAAATAGATTGATATTATTGCTTATTTGTACTGCTTTAAAGCAAAAAGTTTGAAATGTCTGCCAAATTTTAACCAAAGTAGGAAAATAAACATTTTTAGCAAAGTGATATAATGCACTAAAGTGTTAATGTGTGGTGTTGTTATGTAATTGTGTGCGTGTGTGAGATGTGTATGGTATGTGCCTGTGTGTGGTATAATTTTCTGAATTTAACCTATTCTATGATCCTCAAATCAATTCTGTTTGGACTTTGCTGTCATATTCTAACCAAGCAAATATTTGTACTAAGCTGCTTTGTTCTGTTGTTAACTGTATTTAATAATGATTATACAATTTATATTTTACTATAAAACTCAAAGCTTAGTTTTATGATTAAAATATAATCATAGTGTGGTAATATAGTTTTCAATGTTACTAATGAGTGCATAGATATCGTTAAAATATTACAGATTAATGCAGTTACAGCAATATTAAACTCTTTACAAATTTCCATCTGTGTGTAAGTAATTGGATAATGAAATGGTGAAACAGTATTACAATCAGTCCATTGAATGCTTTATATATGAGCCATTTGTCTTTATCGATCATTTTTTATTTATTCATTTATGGTTTGGAGGCTACGTGATGTGCTAGCATTCTAATGGATGCTGAATGCAATATTGCAATTTGGGGCCTTCCAGCTTCTTCCATGCTTGCCATTTGGGGATATCTTTTGTGAAATGCCATAACCCTTTCCAGTCTCCCTGCTTTATCTTGCTATGATGTATGGACTGTTGTATATTGTGAGACCCCTATGTATCTCCTGGTTTTTGCATGCCATTTTCCATTTTTTGATAGTTCATTTCATTCCACTAGGGGAGTTTTGAAGGTCTTACATGTACTTAGTTAATTCAAGCTTAAGCCTTTTAATATGGTTTGATTAATTTGGAAAGAAGTTATGTTCTAATGTTAAACAAAATTGCCCCCTGCAAAGACCAGCATGATAATAATATTGAGACATTCCTATTTCTTTGCTCCATGGCATGATTCATCCAACTGAGATAGAGCACTCCAAACAATAATGACCCCACATTGTTTTGTCTGTTTCTAACTGCATCAATGCTGATCAAGCATTGCTGTTTATCAGTCTGTACAAAGTATTTTTGGAGTTGATCTGACATTCAGTTATCACTCTCTCAAATCATTTTGCACAAGGTTATGTATACAATATAAATAACAATGGATAGGGAGCTGGGTTCTGTAACACACGATGTGCTTGGCAGAGCACAAGGGAATTATGGTTGCCTTCTGTAACCAATTGGTGCAATTGTTTGAACAGAAAATAGCAATTGCTCTCCAAATTATTGGAGATTACTTTTGTGACATTATGCTTCCAAAGGTAACGGCACTGAATGCACTTATTGATCATTTTCCTTGCTTGGACAAGCTGCAGTTCCTTTTATTTCCAAATATATTAATCATAATCATGTACATAAATGTTTCTCTCTGTTAACTGTATTATCAATTCAATACATCTTCTTACAATGTGCCAACACTTCCCATATTTCTTCTTCAATGAAGGATCCATGAAGCATTGGAGAGGCTGTTGCACAAGCCCTGCTCCCGAGTATTGAGTGGCGACAGGTTCTAGGCTGTAGTCCTTCCTCACAGAGCTTTTGGGATGGCTGCACTGAACTTCACTGCATACCTCAGCACATTTCCTGAACTCTGGAATCTGCCTTTTAGCTACATTTTCTTGCAGACATCTTGCACTGGAAGATCAACAATTTCAGACAGACCAAAATGTTGTCTCCCTGAGTTGTTGATCTGGCAACGGCAATTGGTGTTTAACTCAGTATGTGACCCTGGGAAAAGTCCATGGGTCACGGAGACCCTTGTGGTGCAACTGTTTTGGATGGATCTTGGCACAAACCACAGCATCAATTTTGAGACCTGGTTGGACAATGCATGGTCCACAAGGAGGTGGATGATAGTCCCATCCATGTCACAGCCACAACGAGGGTAGCATGTGGTGAGTTTGAGAAAATGAATATAAATACAAATTGGGGAGACATTAGATCAGAATAAAAAGGAGTGGGACCTTCAGCCGTTTCTATATACTCCATTGTTCTGTAGGATCATGACTGATCTCACAGTCCAGGTGTTATATAAATGTAAGTCATTGTAAAATCATTAAAATTGATTTTAATATTAGTCTTGGACCTAGAATTAATAATAATTAGAATGGTACTGCATATCATGTACCTGACGGGGAGGGTTCCTCTCAATACCAACCCAGCGAGGTTTAGTTTAGAGATACAGTGGGGAAACAGGCCTTCGGCCCACCGTGTCCACTCCGACCAGCGATCCCTGCACATTAACACTATCCTACACCCATTAGGAATTATTTCTGCACATCCACCAAGCCAATTAACTTACAAACCTGTATGTCTTTGGAGTGGGAGGAAACCGAAGATCTCATAGAAAACCCAAGTGGTCATGGGTAGAACGTACAAATTCTGTACAGACAGCACCCGTAGTCGCGACCCAATCCGGGTCTCCGGCGTTGTAAGGCAGCAACTCTACCACTGCATCACCGTACCAACTCTTGGTGTTTCCGTTCTCTGGCTCTGTGCAGAATGAGGCAGCCACACATAAATACTTTATTCATAAAGCATACATTAAATGTAATGGGGATATGCCCTTCATGGCAATTATCATACCAACATTTCAATACATTCTCTTAATGCATCGACCTCCGTCACGTTTCCTATTCAATGGATTCATGAAATTTTTGAGAGTCTGTCAAACAACAGGGCTCGGTCTCTCAGTGTCTAGTGGCAGCAGGATCGTAGACTGGGTTGAGGCTGCAAGTCACAGAAGGAGCCGTGACCAAACTATCAAAGGACTGTCCTGCCACATGGCAGAAGTATAGTCGGAACATGGCTGCATTTGGAATATTGCCTGCAGTTCTGGTCGCCCCATTACAGGAAGGATGTGAAGGGTTTGGAGAGGGTGTAAAAGAGTACTGCTTGGATCAGGGGTATTAGCTACAAGGAGTGCTTGTACTTGGATTGCTTTCTCTGGACTTTCGGAGACAGGGCAGATCTGATATAAGCACATAAAATTATGAGAGGTACAGACTGGAGAGACTGTCAGAATCTTTCTCTCAGGGTGGAAATGTCAAAGATTAGAGGACATAGTTTTAATGTCAGAAAGTTTAAAGGAGATGTGTAGGGCAGAGCACAGCACCTGTAATGCACTGCCAAGAGTAGTGGTGAAAGTAGATATGAAAGTGGAGTTTAAGAAGCTCCAAGATAGGCACATGGATATCCAATGAATGGATTTATATGAATCATGTGCATGCTGAGGAGAAGAATTGAACTTGGCCTCATGTTTAGCACATACATTGCGGGCTGAAGGGCCTGCTCCAGTGTTGTACTGTTCTATATTCTGGGTAAGTAAGCATCTAAAGTAATGGCTATGATGGAAATTGTGTTTTTGGACTATGGTAAAGATTACATAATGGTGGAAAATTTCACCGTTGTTTATCTTAATGTGATTCATTTCCTGTTTTTCTGTATATTAATGTAATAATGAGAAAATGGGCCACTCTGTGTTTTGTGTGCTTCTGCAATCAAACTGTGAATGAGCTGTGCTTGCAAATTTATAATGAAACCACAAAGGAAATCTGTTTAAATGGGAACAATATGAAATGATTCCCTATTTCTGGAGGCTGCAGAATTCTAATCTCAAGGTATTGAACCTAATATTGAAGCACGTATTAAAATTGTGTCTGATTAATTGCATCAAATAATTATCCTTGCTCTGATCTTTTAAGGAACCATATAATAATTAACTTTTATTTATGCCACTTTGACCTTGGAAACCTTGGCAACCTCCTTGCTGCTTGTCCAAGGAAAGTACAGGAACTCCGTGCATTGCAAATAATCTGCCCTACGAAAATACTTGTGTACATTTTTAAAGCACTTTTCAAGCATGTAACTATAATCATAATAAAATGTCTCTTGGTATTAATGGCTAGATACACAGTATATATTACTCCAAATTATGGGTAGCGTAAGGGTGCTGAGAGAATTATAGGAAGTGTATGTAGAATGATATATTGGTAGCTATAGAAAATGAACATTTCTAACTTAAGGAATCAACGTACAGGCAGTTCTCAGGAACAGAACTTGGGGCTGCCTAGAATCTAATTTGGGGCAGCACAGTGGCGCAGCTGGTAGAGCTGCTGTCTCACAGTGCCAGAGACCCGCTTCTAATCCTGGCCTTGAGTACAGTCCGTGTGGAGTTTGCACATTCTCCCTGTGATTGTTTGGGTTTCCTCTGCGTTGCTTCGGTTTCCTCCAACATCGCAAAGATGTGTGGGTTTGTAGGTGAATTTACCTTGAAAAAGATGACACCTAATGTGCAATAAGTGCATGAGAAAGTGGGATAACATAAAACGAGTATGAACTGGTGATCGATGGTTGGCATGGACTCGATGGGCCGAAAGGTCTGTTTCCATGCTTATCTCTAAACTAAACCAATGCCACTATGAACTTTCTAATTTTTATAATCTTGAATCCAAAGAAGTTTATTTTCAATAGGAAATGTAAAGTCGATTGCAATGCAATTAATTCCAAAACAACTCTGACTGCAGATGATGGAATCTGGAGCAAGCACTGCACAAATTTAGTGGGTCAAGATGCATCTGTGGAAGCAAAAGGTGAAATCTTCCAACATCCTGGGTTTTTTATGTTTCAGTGAAATAATTGAGTTTTGTAAGTTAGTCTTAAAAACAATGAAATGTTTTCTTTCATGTGAAAAAGTGATATCAAAAACTTGATGTATGAATTTTAAGGGCCTCTATTGTTTTGTTTATTCATGATCTAATTTGTCCTAATGGAGACACAAGAAATCTTGAGCGAAAAACAGGTGCTGGGGGAACTCAGCCTGAAGAAGAGTCCCAATCCAAAATGTCATCTGTCTAATCCCTCCACAGATGCTGCCTGACCCACTGAGTTCCTACAGCAGTTTGTTAATTGTCCTAGAGTGGACTAAGAGAGAAAATATCTGGGAATGCACCTTTCATTGTTTATTCAGCCTTATGTTAATTTCTGAATTTTACTACCCAAAGGAACTTCCAATTGATCAGTGTAATTTCACAAGTTCTAGGAGTATAATCATGCCATTCTACCCATCAAGTCTACTCCGCCACTCAATCATGGCTGATTTCTGCCTCGTAATCCCATTTTCCTGCATTCTCCCCATAACCATTGACACCCGTTCTAATCAAGAATTTGTCTATCTCTGCCTTAAAAATATCCATTGACTTGGCCTCCACAGCCCTCTGTGGCAATGAGTTCCACAGATTACTCTCTTACTAAAGAAGTTTCTCCTCACCTCCTTTCAAAAAGAGCGCCCTTTAATTCTGAGGCTATGACCTCTGGTCCTGGACACTTCCATCAGTAGAAACATCCTTTCCACATCCACCCTATCTATGCCTTTCATTATTCTGTAAGTATCAATGAAGTTCCTCCTCAACCTTATAAACTCCAGCGAGTGGACGCCCAGTGCTGTTAAACACTCGTCATATGCTATCCCACTCATTCCTGGAATCATTCTTGTAAATCTCTGATAATTTAGCAAATGGGTCAGTGAATGTGTATTAAATTACAGCAGAATTATAATTAGGGGACAATTGAATAAGATCTCACTTTTGAAGGGATATGGGGAACATTTTTCCTGCATTTACCCTATCCAATCCTCGAAGAATTTTATATGTTTTCAGTGTTTTGTTATTTTTTTCTTATGATTGATGGTACTTACTGAAGCAAAAGCACAGAAGACTGCATGCTTTCCACCCTATTGTGTTAGATGCTAGGATGTTAGGAATCTTGGGAAAATCCATTAAAAAAAAGAAAAATAAAGAAAAGGCATAAAGGTTTATTAAGACTATTTTACTGATCAACAAGTCGCACGGACTCCAACTTAATTGAAATTATAAAAATAAATATTTGTCTGCAAAAATGGGGGAATTTCCCTTTTTTTTAATGTGTTCATCCTATTTCAGAATATTGGTTGCTTTATTCCTTATGCAACGTAGCTTGCACGGAATTCCAGGTGAATGCATGGTTGAACATGTGTAGGAAGGAACTGCAGATGCTGGTTTAAACTGAAGATAGACACAAAATTCCGGAGTATCTCTGCGGGACAGGCAGCATCTTTGGAGAGAAGGTATAATGTGACCTTTCGGGTCAAGTCCCTTCTTCAGACATGTCAGGGGAGGGAGATACATGGATAAGGAAGTGGAAGGTGTGAAAATAGGACAAAGGGAATAGAGATCATGGAAAATGTTAGCTGGGAGAAGGTAACATTGTTAGCTGGGAGAAGGTAACAACAAAGCAAACATAGATAAAATGTAGTCGGAGATAGTAAGACTGGACGGAGAACTGGGAAGGAGGAGTGATTCAGAGAGAGGCAAAGCAAGGGTTACTTGAAGTTAGAGCAGTCAATGTTCATACCACTGGGGTGTAAGCTACCCAAGTGAAATATGAGGTGCTGTTCCTCCAATTTGCATTGGGCCTCACTAGATTGAACATGTTGGGCAAAGGGGTGAAGGTGAGGACGGCTAGAATTAGAGGAAGGCCAGAATTAGAGGAAGATTGCAGAACTGCAGAAGATTGGGTAGAGATGAATCCACGAGGGAAGAAACACGTGACTGTGATGTGCAAGATTTAAAAGAGGAATGATAACATAGAAGGTTGGTGTGGAATGGAATGTAGATAGCATTCTGTTTTGAATTCTACGGAAGGTGAAGAATTAGGATCTGATTAGAATAGTTATTTGGAACAGAGAAAGAGTTGGATAAGAATTGCAGCAGTCATGAGACATTAAAATATGATGAACACATTATTTTACCCAAGTTGCAGCACTATACCCAAGCACCTGATTCCCTGAATATGTATTACTCAATCCATAACTGTTTTGAACATACTAAGCAACTGAACTTCCACAACTCTCTAAAGCAGGGAAATTCAAACCTATTCCATCCTCTGATCAGAATAGACAACTCTTTATTTTGAGACTTCTCATATCCCAACCAGGGAAAATAATATCTTCACACCTACTCAGTCAACTCCCTTATAAACATTATGCATTTTAATGCGAAAACTGTCCATCCTTCTAAACCAAAGAATGTAGACCCAGTCCACTTAAGTTCTCCACATCACAGAATTAATTGGGGACCACTCTTCCTTTGGTTAGAAAATCAGGTCTGTACCCAATATTCCAGATATGCTCTTATCAGAGATCTGGGTGGGAGATTGCAATCTTCACATGGTCCACCCTGTTACGACGAATGCAATCAACCTGGCATGCACAAACAGAAGATCAAACAGAACTCCTTTCAGGGAAAATGCAACACTTGTCCCTTCACCTCCCCCCTCCACTCCTTTCAGGGAAATGCAACACTTGTCCCTTCACCTCCCCCCTCCACTCCTTTCAGGGACCCAAGCAGTCCTTCCAGGTCCGACAGAGGTTCACCTGCACCTCCTCCAACCTCATCTACTGCATCCGCTGCTCCAGATGCCAGATGATCTATATCGGTGAGACCAAGCGGAGGCTTGGCGATCATTTCGCCGAACACCTCCGCTCGGTCCGCAAAAACCAACCCGACCTCCCGGTGGCTCAACACTTCAACTCCCCCTCCCATTCCGTATCCGACCTCTCGGTCCTGGGCCTCCTCCACGGCCAGAGTGAGCAACACCGCAAGTTGGAGGAACAGCACCTCATATTCCGCTTGGGGAGTCTGCATCCTTTGGGCTTGAACATTGAATTTTCTCAATTCTGTTAACCCTTGCTGTCTCCTCCCACCTCTCCCTCAGCCCTCGGGCCCTGGCATTCCCTCTATCTCTATCTCCCTCCCCCACCCTAGTCGCACTAGCTTCTCATTTTCACACCACAAACAGCTTACAATGGCTTGTTCCCTTTATCATCGATACTTTTTTGCATATCTTTCATTCATTGTTCTTTATCTCTCCACATCACCGTCTATATCTCTCGTTTCCCTGATCCCTGACCAGTCTGAAGAAGGGTCTCGACCCGAAACGTCGCCTATCTCCTTCGCTCCTTAGATGCTGCTGCACCCGCTGAGTTTCTCCAGCTTTTTGTGTAACCCTCGATTCTCCAGCATCTGCAGTTCCTTCTTTAACATCAAACAGAACAAGTTGTCTTACAACTTTAGGCTGTGCACATCATGGGCAAGAAAAAGAAGATCAGGGATCTGTACAGCTGAAACAAGATATCTATGAACTCTAAATCTTCTCACAAAAAAGGCCATTTCTCTTCCTAATAACTTGCTGCATTTGTAATATTTCTGCCAGTGATCTGTGGCCAGGAACAAACCAATTTTTATTCTCAGCTCCATCAGGTTTCAATCCCTCACCATTTAAAAAAAAAACTGTTTTCTCATTTTCTCACTGCCAAAGTAAATGCCCCCAAATTTTTCTATGTATTTTGCCATTGTCTATCTCCTCGGGTATGCATGTAACCTGAAGCCTTTCTGCATACTCCACACAGCCCATATATTGATGAAAATTGCTAAATCGGGATCTTAGCTATGATCACAGGAGGACCTCACACGTTCCATTATCTCAAATAAAAAATGGTCCATTTGTTCCCTTGTTTTCCTATTCATTTATTAACTCTCTGTCCATGCCAATAAATTATCCCTAATACCGTGAACATGAATTTTAGTTAATAACTAGATTAAGTGGGACCCGTTGGGCCCCGTTCCCCCAACGCAATAATCCACCACTCACCCATGGCCACCAACGGCGCAGGCGCGGCTCATTTCCCCTCATACCGCAGCATTCCCTCCCCCTCCTCTTCATCCTCCCTCTTCTTTCCCCTCTCCTCCTCCCCTCCCCCACTCACTCCCTCCCTCTCCTTTCCCCTACCCTCAGCCATTCCCTCCTTCCCTCCCTCCATAAACCCTCTCCCCTCACTACACCCCTCCTCTACATCTATCACCCTGCTTCCCATACCTCACCTCTCCCTTATCTCACACCCCCACTGAATACAATGTTTAAATAACATTTCCCCTCCTCCCCCCCTCCGGTGCATCCCGGAGACAATCAATTGACCTCCATGTGGGGGGGGGGGGCGGCGTCCCAGGAGCCAATCATGAACTCCTGGGGGCGGCGGCGGCGCTTACCCCCCCCCCCCCCCCATCCAACCCCCCACAATGAAAAATCTCAAATTA
The DNA here is from genome assembly GCA_035221665.1 of Okamejei kenojei. Taxonomy (NCBI): domain Eukaryota; kingdom Metazoa; phylum Chordata; class Chondrichthyes; order Rajiformes; family Rajidae; genus Okamejei; species Okamejei kenojei. The sequence continues at coordinate 49,145,099 of CM069140.1, forward strand.
TTTTGTAAATGAAACCTCTCCCCTATTCCACCCCCCACAATGAAAATTATAATTTGTTTTTGTAAATGAAACTTCATGTTGGGGGCAGTGTCGTCTCCACGTGGGGGGGGGGGGGGGTGTATGGCGGTAGGGGGGTGGCGTCAGCGCTTACCTCCCCCCCCCCATCCCAGCCCCCACAAGGAAATTCTGGATTTTTTTTGTAAATGAAACCTCTCCCCTTTTCCACACCAACCCCCCCACCACAATGAAAACTGCGATTTTTTTCTGTAAATGAAACCTCCCCCCAAGAATTTGATTAAAACTGATTTTTTTCTAATGTCATTGTGGGTTGGAACACTGCTTATGGGCAGTTTATGTAAATGAGATCCCATTGTGATGTCATTGTCAGGTGAAGCACTGTTCACAGACAGTTTATGTAAATGAGATCCCATTGTGACATCATAGCTGTAACTGCCAGTGCAGATAGAAGGAATTTTTCTCAAAGTGGGATTTTGTAAAGTTAAAAATGTGAATAACTTGTAAAATATAACATCAATTTGAATGAAACTTTAAAACACCACACCACACCACAGAACAATGGTGAGTAAGGTGGTCCAAAAATTGCTGTGCCATCGTGTACCATTGTGTTGTAATTCAGGGCATGAATCATATGCAGACAGACTCACTAACAAACAAGGTGATTGCTTTAGTAATATGTAGATTTCTTGTGTGGTTAGAAATCAAAGATATCCAATATCCATATACACACCACTCGCCTCTGTTTTGCTAGTTGCAATCTCATTTTTATTTAGTGGATTTATCAATCTTTATTTCTAAGGTAGGATCTAGATAGAACAAACATATAGATGAATGTTGTTCTGAAGTTGAAAACCTAAGATCTTTCTCATGGGAAGTATCAAAATTTCAACACTGCGCTATATAGAATGTCAAGGTTTAGTTAGAAAGAGTGGGTGGCAAGGAGAATGAAATCAGGGGCAAATTCATGAAGGTTCATCTCAGCAAATGAAGCTAATAACTTGGTATTTAATCTGAGTGTTTCAGTGGAAAGAATTGTGACACAGAATGGTTATCTGGCAGGATCTGATAATATCCTTTGGACCCACACGGTTCCTTGCATGATAACTGGTGTAAACATTAGTATGGGCCATTAAAATGATAATATTATTTAAGCATGTTCCTTTTGCAGCTGGTGACCCTGAAATTTCACAATGTGAGTCATGATGTTTTTGAGCAGGTGTCGTTTGTTGCAAAATGTGAAGGTTGGAACCAGTGTCGTTTGGGGAAGGAAGTGGGGATAGAGCAGCTGAGTAGTTACTGAAATTCTCCAGCTGTAGCCAGATGCCTCCGCCACATCGTCACCATTACCTTCATCACTGGTGCCTATCTCACTTATTCCAGTTTAACAACATTCTGCCTATAGCAGGATGACCAAAAGTGAACACAATACTTCAAGTGGGGAATCACCAGCTCTTATACAACTGTGACACAATGTACCAACTACTATACTCCATTCCCTTTCGTGCTTTGGTGACCATTGCTGGGACATATTAAAAGTCAAGGATCCCAACCGTCTGTGGTGTTCTTCAATAGAAACCTGTTGCCTGCCAACATCTATTGCCTCTGCTCACATTGTTGAGTTTGTCCAGGAAAAAAATTGGGAAAAGCAAAACTTTACAGAAGTTGATTCATTTTGCTGTTACAATCCAAGACTGTAATAAGAAATCTATTTACTTTTAAGCTAAGGATCTAATGGAAGTTTAGAAAAGAAAGATATCAATGTGTCTGTGTCAAATATGTAATTCTGCTCATGCCAGTTTTTTTCATTGTTGTCTTGAAAATATGCTACCTCTGTATATGGCATATTTTTTGTTTCACCTACTTAATAATGTCACTGTATCACATTTTGCAACATTTCTGAGATTATAGTCAAGTGATATGCAATCAAGTGTCATCTTGCCTTTTTCTCTTTATTTTTGGGCTATTTTTAGTCTATTATTCACTCATTTAACATTGCAGGATTAATCTACCGGCAGATTAAATATTAAATAAGTTTTAAGCAGATTTATAACTGGGTTGTGAGGGGGATGACGGGCTCCTGGCTCAGATCCAGAAGCCTGCCCTAGGTAGCCCCTTCAACCAATAGCTGATTATTATCGAGGTATAAACTGACGCTTAATACTTTGTAGATAAAACAGTTAGATTTATCTGGGAATACATATGAAATGGATATATATACTGCAATTAGGTATTATATTGTTGATTTTGAACCGGCTTCGCTCTAGTATGGATATGTTATGACTAATTGAGGGAACGGAGCTATTTGTTTGTTTATTAACACCGACAACGGAAGTCGATATAATGTTTTCTCCCACCAACAGGTGGGTCACTTATTACAGCGCCGACAAGCGCGGTCACTGTATTTTCACTTTTACCATTTTTTTTTACTATCACAATTAATCATATGTGTGTTTTGTTTTTATTCAAGGAAAATCGCAAAACAAATCCACAAATTGAACTTGGTAGGTTGAATGTTCCCCCATTACTTAAAGACCTGAGGTACGGATGCACCGCAAGATACATAGGTACTAAACCTAGTCAAAATGCAAGACACTAAACAAAATAAACCGTGAGGAATCTCATTTTGCAGTTGGAATATTAGGGGGGCTAACAAACGTATTAAAAGAGGTAGGATTTTAGCACAGCTGAAAGCATTTAATTCAGATGTTGTCTTTCTCCAAGAAACGCATCTGATAGTTCGAGATCAAGTTAGATTGAGGGCCAACTGGATAGGTCAAACTTTTCATTCGTCATACCCTTCAAAATCCAGAGGCACATCCATCATGATTCACAAAGGTATACCATTTAAACAAAAAAATACCTTAACAGAAAAGGATGGGAGATATTTGAGAGTTACAGGTGAGATCCATGCTATCCCAATCACACTGGTAAATATACATGCGCCTAACTTTGATAATCCACATTTCTAAAATAAAATTTTGAATATAATCGCAGAATATAATTACCAGAATGTTATAATTGGGGGAGACTTTAACTGTGTTTTAGATCCTTATTTAGATAAATCCAGTCAAAAATAGCGAGGTAATAAAGAAATCTAAAACTAGTGAACTTTTAAACACATATATAAAAAATACAAATATAACTGATGTTTGGAGGATTGCAAATCCGACCGGCAAGGAATATTCATTCATTCTATTCATCGGTACACAAGACTTAGACAGAGTTGACGTGGATAAGTTTTTCCCATTGAGGGTAGGGAAGATTCAAACAAGAGGGCATGACATGAGAATTAAGGGACAGAAGTTTAGGGGTAACGTGAGGGGGAACTTCTTTACTCAGAGGGTGGTGGCTGTGTGGATTGAGCTTCCAGCAGAAGTGGTGGAGGCAGGATCGATTTTAACATTTAAAAGTAAAGTGGATAGGTATATGGACGTGAAGGGAATGGAGGGGTATGGTCTGAGTGCAGGTAGATGGGACTAGGGGAAAACAAATGGTCGGCACGGACTGGAAGGGCCGAGAGGGCCTGTTTCCGTGCTGTAATTGTTATATGGTTATATGGTTATATGGTTATTCACGTATAGATTATTTCCTGGTAGACACAAAATTAATTCCGTTTACGCTAAATCCAAAATACCATACAAATACGATTTCAGATCATTCCCCCCTAAGTTTAAAAAAAAAAATAGAAGGAATGTCCAATACATCGTTCTGGAGGTATAACCCCCAAATTTTAAAAGACCCGCAAGGGAGTATATATCTAAGACAGCAAATGGATCTTTTTTTCGAAATAAATGATACGCCAGACCCATCACCAACATTACTATGGGAATCTTTCAAAGCTTTTATTAGAGGTGTTTTAATCTCACACCAAGCCTTTCAGAATAAAAAAAATAAGAATGAACAACGGCTCCTAGAGGAACAAATTAGACAATTGGATACAGATAATGCTAAAGACCCGTCCATGGATAAACATAATAAAATATTAATACTAAAATTTAAATTAAATAAATTACTATCAGAGAAAGTTATAAGATTATTCCAAATCACAAGACAGGAACAGTTTGAAATTGGGGATAAGCCCCATAAACTTCTCGCACGCCAGTTAAAAAAACGAGAAAAGGAACACACGATTTCAAAGATTAAATCAGATAGATAGGAAGTATTAACATTACCGAATGAAATTAATAAAAGATTTGTGCAATTTTATGAGAATTTGTATACATCCAAAACGACAACGGACACAACAAAGTCACTGAGTTTCTGGATAATTGCAATCTTTCCAAACTAGAACTACAGGAACAAGAGGAATTGGAAGCACAAATCTCAAATAAGGAAATAGAAGAAACAATATTCTCATTAAAAAATGGAAAAACACCAGGTCCCGACGGATTCAGTAATTAATTCTATAAAAGTTTTTACGATATATTTTGTCCTAGTCTACAGAAAATGTACACACAGGTGCTTTCAGAGAACAAATATTACCTGATACATGAGCAGAATCTACTATTACATTAATACTTAAGAAAGATAAAGATGAGGAAGAACCTGGATCTTATAGAGCTATCACGTTGTTAAATACAGATCAAAAAATATTAGCAAAAATATTAGCAAGAAGATTAAGTAAGTACGCCAGTAAACTAATACATCCGGAGCAAACGGGGTTCATCCCTAAGAGACAATCATTTAATAATTTGAGACGTCTGCTTAACATAATGCACTCACACCAAACTAAAGATCCAAATCTCGCAATTATTTCGCTGGATGCAGAGAAAGCATTCGATCAGGTTGAATGGAAGTATATGGTTAAGGTATTGCAAAAAATTCAACTGGGAGAGAATTTCATCCAATGGATTAAATTAATATATAATAAGCCAACGGCCAGAATATTAACTAATAATATTTTATCCACGAAATTTCAACTGTCAAGGGGTAATAGACAAGGTTGTTCATTATCACCATTGTTATTTGCTCTCATAATTGAACCACTAGCGGAAAGTATTAGAACTCATCCGAATATCCATGGATATAAGACAAAATATTCAAACAATAAAATATCATTATACGCTGATGATGTACTTTTGTATATCTCAAAGCCTCATATCACTATGCCCAACATTTTAAATTTAATTGAGGATTTTGGTTCATTTTCAGGTTATAGAATAAACTGGAATAAAAGTGAAATCATGTCAATAAAACCGAAATATTCTACACATCTCTTACAATTTCCTTTTAAAATAGCTGATGAAAAAATTAAATACTTGGGTATTGAAATTACTAGAAGATATCAAGACATGTTTAAAGCAAACTATAACCCTGTACTTAAGAAACTACCTAATTTAATTAAATTCTGGAAAACGTTTCCCGTGTCCTTAATAGGTCGAATAAACGCCATAAAAATGATTTTTCTTCCACAAATTCTATACTTGTTCCAATCAATCCCATTATATCTACCCAAAAAGTTTAAAAAAAAATTGGACTCAGATATTACAAATTTTATTTGGGATTAAAAGTCCCACAGAATACAAAGACCACACCTGAATAAACCCAAAGTAGTAGGGGGATTAGCACTCCTGAATTTTATGTATTATTATTGGTCGGTAAATATTAGAAATATGATTCAATTGTTGAATAATTCTCTTCATCAACCAGAATGGATCATTATGGAGAAAGAGGACTGCTCCCCTTTTAATATTGGTGCGATATGGGAAAACTATTATCATTTAAACAATTACAACTAAAATATAATCTGGGTAACAATCAGTATTTTAAATATTTCCAAATATGTGATTATCTGAAAAAACATGCACAAGAATTTCACAAAATGCCATTAGACATACTAGATGAAGTAATGAATACAAAGGCAGAATCAGCAAATTTAATTTCATATATATATAATATTATACTAAATGCAGTAATACTAACAACGAAAGGTATCAGAGGTTAGTGGGAAAATGAACTAAGCATAAAAATTTCCAATGAAAGGTGGAAAGAGTACTTATTAAATGTGCACAAATGCTCAATTAACGTGAGACACACTTCAATACAATTTTAAATTTTACACAGATTATACTACTCAAAAACAAAATTAAATAGATTTTTCCCTAATAGAAACATAGAAACATAGAAATTAGGTGCAGGAGCAGGCCATTCGGCCCTTCGAGCCTGCACCGCCATTCAATATGATCATGGCTGATCATCCAACTCAGTATCCCGTACCTGCCTTCTCTCCATACCCCCTGATCCCTTCTGCCACAAGGGCCACATCCAACTCCCTCTTAAATATGGCCAACGAACTGGCCTCAACTACCTTCTGTGGCAGAGAATTCCACAGATTCACCACTCTCTGTGTGAAAAACGATTTTCTCATTTCGGTCCTAAAAGTCCTAAAAGACTTCCCCCTTATCCTTAAACTGTGACCCCTTGTCCTGGATTTCCCCAACATCGGGAACAATCTTCCTGCATCTAGCCTGTCCAACCCTTTAAGAATTTTGTAAGTCTCTATGAGATCACCCCTCAATCTTCTAAATTCCAGCGAGTACAAGCCAAAGTCTATCCAGTCTTTCTTCATATGTAAGTCGTGCCATCCCAGGAATCAGTCTGGTGAACCTTCTCTGTACTCCCTCTATGGCAAGAATGTCTTTCCTCAGATTAGGAGACCAAAACTGTACGCAATACTCCAGGTGTGGCCTCACCAAGACCCTGTACAACTGCAGCAGAACCTCCCTGCTCTTGTACTCAAATCCTTTTGCTATGAATGCCAACATACCATTCGCTTTCTTCACAGCCTGCTGCACCTGCATGCCTACTTTCAATGACTGGTGTACCATGACACCCAGGTCTCGCTGCATCTCCCCTTTTCCTAATCGGTCACCATTCAAATAATAGTCTACATTCCTGTTTTTGCCACCAAAGTGGATAACCTCACATGTTTTTGCCACCAAAGTGGATAACCTCACAAATTCCTCTAATGTTTCACCAATTTGTGATAAATGCCAGTGTCAAGAAGCTACTACAGCGCACTCATTCATCTTCTGTACAAAAATTCAAAGGTTTTGGATTAAAATCTTTGAAATTTTCAGAAAACAGTTATAAAATAAAAATGACACCAAAGCCAGAATGGATTATTTTCGGAATGACAGAAGGTAGTTCAGAATTAAATGTGTATCAAAAGAATCTATTTGATTACGGCTTAATAATAGGAAAAAAATCTAATCTTAAAATTCTGGAAAAATGCGCCTATACCAACATTAAATATGTGGATTTCAACTATGTTTGAAACATTACATCTGGAAGATATGAGACTCCGCCTGGCAGGAAAATCAGATTGTTTCTATCAGACGTGGTCTGCATTTATAGAATTACTACAAAGATAGGGTGCAAGAGTACCTCGGGCCTTGGTAGGGGGGATGAAAAACTATCGAGTTGGTGGATTCCTTTTGCGTGATATATATAATATAGTAATTGGCTTTTTTCCCCTCTATTTTCTTTTCTCTCTCTCTGTCTCTCTTTCTTTTGTCTTTTTCTTTTCTAGGGTCTATCTCTTAATCGCCTTTCTCGAATTCTTTGACCAAGGGTTTCTTCTCCCCTTTGGCACACTCTTTCACTTTCACAACTCTTTTCACCTACTTCACTCTTTCTTTCTATTCTTTTTCTTTAAAAGCCATAAAATTATGGCGTACAATGATTGTAATAATATATATGTGATGTACATTGATGTATTTGCCTCTAATAAATAAAAATATTTAAAAAAAGATGAAATATGATGTACAGTAAAACAAGATAAATAATTGCCACAACTGGTAATCTGCAAACTGATTGATAAGCAAGCCCTGTATAAAACAGTGCCTCTCACAATGTGTATTAGGTTTCAGTGAGTTCCATAGCTGTGGGAGTTTCGGCGTTTCCTGTTTGAAAAATAATTCTCGTTCAAGCGAAAATTTCTTTTGTGTTAACAAGTAAAGGAATTTTTGGAAAAAGAAATCTAAAGAATTATTTTCAGTTGCCATGCACATATTTTCTATTCATTTGTCATGTTGAGTTCAATAGATCCATTCATCTAATTTCTTGATAATTAGTAAAGTACAAATGTCCTTTGTAAAGATGTGAATTCATTATTTTGTTTCTCATTCAAAATCATTTTTAATTGACACTCTTTGTATAAATCTCTTTTCAGTGTTTGGAATTTGCATTATCTTTGGAACAATGACCATATTTAGACAAAATGATCGAGCCCAAATCATTGCAAGGTTATCCTTCGAGTTTTGTTAAATTTTAAAGCTATACTTTTGTAAGTTTGAAATCATAATAATCATTCATTTTCCTCCATTCCCTGCATATCCATGTGCCTATCTAAAATCCTCCTAAATGCCACTATTGTACCTGCCCCCACCACCATCCCTGGGCAACAGTGTATTCCAGGCACCTACCAATCTTATGTGTAATAAAACCTGCCCCGCACATCTCCTTTAAACCTTCTCCCTCTCATCTTAGATTCATGTTGTTGGTCCTTTACACTTCCACCCTGGGGGAAAGGTTCTGACTGTCTCCCCTATCCATGCCTCTCATCATTTTTACAGTGGCTTGCAAAAGTATTCATACCCTTTGAACTTTTCCACATTTTGTCACGTCAAAACCACAAACGTAAATGTATTTTATAGGGATTTTATGTGATAGACCAACACAAAGTGGTGCATAATTGTGAAGTGGAAGGAAAATGATACATGGTTTCCAAATTTTATTACAAATAAAAAACTGAAAACTGTGGCGTGCAAATGTATTCAGCCCCCCTGAGTCAATACTTTGTAGAACCACCTTTTGCTGCAATTACAGCTGCAAGTCTTTTGGGGTATGTCTCTACCAACTTTCCACATCTAGAGACTGACATTTTTGCCCATTCTTCTTTGCAAAATAGCTCAAGCTCAGTCAGATTGGATGGAGAGCATCTGTGAACAGCAATTTTCAAGTCTTGCCAGAGATTCTCAATTGGATTTAGGCCTGGACTTTGACTGGGCTATTCTAACACATGAATATGCTTTGATCTAAACCATTCCATTGTAGGTCTGGCTCTATGTTTAGGGTCGTTGTCCTGCTGGAAGGTGAACCTCCGCCCCAGTCTCAAGACTTTTGCAGACTCTAACAGGTTTTCTTCCAAGATTGCCCTGTATTTGGCTCCATCCATCTTCCCATCAACTCTGACCAGCTTCCCTGTCCCTGCTGAAGAAAAGCATCCCCACAGCATGATGCTGCCACCACCATGTTTCACAGTGGGGATGGTGTGTTCAGGGTGATGTGCAGTGTTAGTTTTCCGCCACACATAGCGTTTTGCATTTATGCCAGAAACTTCAATTTTGGTCTCATCAGACCAGAGCACCTTCCTCCACATGTTTGCTGTGTCCCCCACATGGCTTGTGGCAAACTGCAAACGGGACTCCTTATGGCTTTGTTTCAACAATGACTTTCTTCTTGCCACTCTTCCATAAAGGCCCGATTTGTGGAGTGCATGACTAATAGTTGTCCTGTGGACAGATTCTCCCACCTGAGCTGTGGATCTCTGCAGCTCTTCCAGAGTTACCATGGGCCTCTTGGCTGCTTCTCTGATCAATGCTCTCCTTGCCCGGCCTGTCAGTTTAGGTGGACAGCCATGTCTTGGTAGGTTTGCAGTTGTGCCATACTCTTTCCATTTTCGGATGATGGATTGAACAGTGCTCCGTGAGATGTTCAAAGCTTGGGATATTTTTTTATAACCTAACCCTGCTTTAAACTTCTCCACAATCTTATCCCTGACCTGTCCGGTGTGTTCCTTGGGCTTCATGATGCTGTTGTTCACTAATGTTCTCTAACAAGCCTCTGAGGCCTTCACAGACAGCTGTATTTATACTGAGATTAGATTACACACAAGTGGACTTTATTTACTAATTAGGTGACTTCTGAAGGCAATTGGTTGCACTGGATTTTATTTAGGGGTATCAGAGTAAAGGGGGCTGAATACCCTTGCACGCCACACTTTTCAGTTTTTTATTTGTAAAAAAAACTGAAAACCATGTATCATTTTCCTTCCACTTCACAATTATGCGCCACTTTGTGTTGGTCTATCACATAAAATCCCAATAAAATACATTTACGTTTGTGGTTGTAACGTGAAAAAATGTGGAAAAGTTCAAGGGGTATGAATACTTTTGCAAGTCACTGTATATACTTCTATCAGGTCTCCCCTCAGACTCCAGTGCTTTAGAGAAAATAATCCGGACACTCTCCTAGTGGCAGCATGCTGTAAAGGTTGTAACTTAGTTTGCTCCCTTAACTTTTAACTTCTTGCTTACCACTCTTTCAAAGTTACTTGTTATTACTTGTTATTCAAGGCACGATCTAACCTTTCTTAAAGTGTTGATAACACTTTGATACGTTTCAATCGTGTAAAGGATGGAGACAAGAGGGAAAAAAGCTTCACCAAGGAAGGAGCGTGGGGAAGGCGCAGCTTCTGACTGGTATCTTAGAAGCAATGTCGAAAATGAAGGATGAAATGAAAAATGAAATGATAACAAGATTTGTTAAAGGATGGACTGCAGATGCTGGAGAATCGAGGGTACACAAAAGGCTGGAGAAACTCAGCGGGTGCAGCAGCATCTAAGGAGCGAAGGAGATGTGCGACATTTCGGGTCGAGACCCTTCTTCAGACTGGTCAGGGATCAGAGAAACGAGAGATATAGACGGTGATGTGGAGAGATAAAGAACAATGAATGACATGCAAAAAAGTATCGATGATAAAGGGAACAAGCCATTGTAAGCTGTTTATAGTGTGAAAATGAGAAGCTAGTGTGACTAGGGTGGGGGAGAGAGATAGAGAGAGAGGGAATGCCAGGGCCCGAGGGCTGACGGAGAGGTGGGAAGGGGAGGAGACAGCAAGGGTTAACAGAATTGAGAAAATTCAATGTTCAAACCCAGAGGATGCAGACTCCCCAAGCAGAATATGAGGTGCTGTTCCTCCAACTTGCGGTGTTGCTCACTCTGGCCATGGAGGAGTCCCAGGACCGAGAGGTCGGATACGGAATGGGAGGGAGAGTTGAAGTGTTGAGCCACCGGGAGGTCGGCTTGGTTATTGCGGACCGAGCGGAGGTGTTCGGCGAAATGATCGCCAAGCCTCCGCTTGGTCTCACCGATATAGATCATCTGGCATCTGGAGCAGTGGATGCAGTAGATGAGGTTGGAGGAGGTGCAGGTGAACCTCTGTCGGACCTGGAAGGACTGCTTGGGTCCCTGAAAGGAGTGGAGGGGGGAGGTGAAGGGACAAGTGTAGCATTTCTTGCGGATGCAAGGGAAAGTGCCCGGGGAAGGGGTAGAGCGGGAGGGAAGGGAAGAATTGACAAGGGAGTTGCGGAGGGAGCGGTCTTTGCGGAAGGCAGACAGGGGGGGAGATGGGAAGATGTGGCGGGTGGAGGGGTCACGTTGGAGGTGGCGAAACTGGCGGAGGACTATCTGTTGTATTTGCCGGCTGGTAGGGTGCAAGGTGAGGACCAGGGGGACTCTGCCCTGTTTGCGAGTGGGGGAATGGGGAGAGAGGGCAGTGTTGCGGGGTATGGTGGAGACCCTGGTGCGAGCCTCATCAATAGTGGGGGAGGGGAATCCCCGTTCTCTGAAGAATGAGGCCATTTGTGATGACCTCGTGAGGTGGCGAAACCGGCGGAGGACTATGTGTTGTATTTGCCGGCTGGTGGGGTGAAAGATGAGGACCAGGTGTAACAAGATTTTGCAGTTTGGAAGAAATGTTGAAAGGAATTTCGAGCAAATTGAAGGATGTTCAAGACACGCTGATTATGTTACATGATGAATCTCGTGAACAGAAGGAACAAATTGATAACTTGTGAACCTTGGGCCAGGAAAGAGATTTGAAGATTGAAAAACTGGAAAGAAAAATGAATGAAAATACTCGGGCACTCCAGGAATACAAGATTAAAAATATGGATCTGGAAAACAGAAGCCATCGACTGAATTTGTGAATTGTTGGTTTGCCTGAAGATCAAGAAGGGGATAATGTTATAAAATATGCCTCTAAAATGATAATGGAGACTTTCAACACCGAGCACTATGAAAATCTTCCAATTTTGGATAACGCACACAGGATCGGGAAGAAATCTGGTCTCCAAGATAAACCGAGACATTTGATCGTTCGGTTTCACTTCTTGCAGATGATGGAGAATATCCTCCAAGCAGCAAAAAATTTGGGCATGGTTGAATATGAAGGATGCAAGTTTCGGTTTGTTCCTGATTACGGCCGTGAGCTTTTGTAATTGAGAAAGTCTTTCCATAATGTAATGTCTGAGTTGTTTAAGAAACAGTTGCACCCCGCCTTGCTTTATCCAGCTAGACTGTGTATACGACTCTATAATGGTAACAATCGATTTTTTAACAATCCTCAAGACGCTTCCAGCTTTCTGGAGGCTTATGGGGGAACTACTGATAGTTGATTTACAATTGGAGATTTATTGTTCCTATTGTGACAATATATCGTTTGTAAATGATTAAGAATTTAATTGGATGAGTTGTTCTTTAATTACTTTTTAGAATTTTTGGTATGATGGTATCAAACAACTTTTATCTTCTCTAAGATACTGTTAATTAATGTAATGGTATTATATATTATTTTTAAGATCTTCTTTGTTAGCTTTTCTATTTTTTAAATCGAAGGAATTTTACTCTCTGTCTTTAGACAAATCAAATGAATGCAGTTCTTGTTTTTCATATTTTGACCTTCGATAAATAATATGAAGTAGCTCTTGTCTTCCACAGTTAACATGCACTTCTTAACCATAACATGAATTTTGTTTTGGCTATTGAGCGGTAAATATGCTTTATTTTTACGTTGGGTGCTGTCATTAGGAGGGATGTGGGTAGGGAAGGGATTAAGTAGCGTACTGACCGTCTATTGGTCAGTGTCGGGCTTTGTATGGGTGGGTGGGGGCTGGGGGGGGGGGCGGGCTTTCACGTCTAGCTTTGCATTCTTTCCAGTTTCTATCCCCTGTCCCATCTACCTGGCAGACCATTGAACTACACTTTAAAATGTCCTGAAATGTCTGATTCACGTCTGGCTCCGCCTTGGGAGATTCTTCCTTCCAAAGAAATAAAGACTAACAGTGTACTCTTCTATTTTGAAAAATTGTACACCATACTGAATTGGTCTGACCAATGCCTTGTACAATTTTAACAGAAATTTCTTTAACCCTTTACCTTCCTCATGATTTTTAACATTTAAACTATGGATAAATGTAGCACTGTTTGTAGCTTACACTTTTGATTTTTTCTATCTTTTTTAACATGGAATGTTTTTACAAATAATATGGAATGGTTTGAACCATCCCATTAAGAGGATTAAAAAAAAAAGTTCTTCATAGACTAAATGCTCAGATTATCTTTGTTCAGGAAACTCATGTAAGGAAAGATGACAATCAACGATTTTTTAAGTTTTGGAGAGAACAGCAGTTTCATTGAAATTCACAGGCTAAGGTGAAAGGAGTCTCTATTTTTATTGACTCCTCAATTTCATTTGTTCATTATGAAACAATTTCTGATCCATATGGTAGATTTATTATGATTACTGGTGTTTTTCATAACCAAAAGGTTGTTATGGTGAATGTTTATGCACCTAATATTGATCACCCTGAGTTTTTTAAATAGTTAATCGCATCCTTTCCTAATTTAAATGAACATCTTTTAATAATGTGTGGAAATTTTAACTGTTGTTTGAACCCCTCGATGGACAGATCTGCATCTGATCATATGCTTCCAAATAAATCAGCTAATTATTTTTTACTTGACTCTTTAATGTTTGAAGTCTGGAGATTCCTACACCCAAATGACAAAGAATTTTCTTTTTTCTCTCATAGTTACTCTAGGATTGACTGCTTTATAATAGATTCTCGGCTAGTTTCATCAGTCACTGCGTGTGAGTACAATGCAATTGCAATTTCTGATCATGCACCATTGAAACTATCAATTAAACTACCTGATTCCAAGTTTAGTGCTAAACAATGGCGATTTAATACTATTTTGCTGCAAGATCTAAATCTTGTTAATTTTATTAATGATCAGATTGCTTTTTTCTTCTTAACAAATTCTACTGAAGAAATATCCAATGGTGTAGTCTGAGATGCTTTTAAGGCATATATTCGTGGACAAATTGTTTCATACTCCGCGGGTTAATAAAACAAACTCAAAATGAAATACGTATATTGGCTGATGAGATTAAAGAAATTGATAAAAAATATTCAAAAGCTCCTAGTCTAGAGCTCTATAAGAATAGAGTTGAACTTCAATTGAGACATGATTTGTTATTAGTATCACCAATTGAGAATCAGTTACTTAAAACCAAAAGTCAATTTTATATACATGGCGATAAATCTGGTAAATTACTCGCTAATCAGTTGAAAACTGTGTCAGCCAAATGTCAGATGACTAAAATGAGTAAACGGGATGGTGTATTGACTGTAGATCATGATGAAATTAATAAATCCTTTCAGGAATTTTATACCTCTCTATACCAATCAGAATTTCCTACTGATTCCAATATAATGCATGAGTTTTTAAAGAAACTGAACTTGTCAAATTTACCACATGATGAGTCTCTGTTGTTAGATGAACCCGTCATGGAGGAAGAAATACAGAAAGCAATTATTTCGATGAATTCTGGTAAAGCTCCTGGTTTAGATGTGTTTACAGTGGAATTTTACAAATATTTCTCAAGTTTACTGTCTCCCTGGCTATGCAAGGTTTTTAAAGAAGCCTTTTTAATGAATAGATTACCACAATCCTTTTATGAAGCATCTATTTCTTTAATTCTTAAAAAAGATAAAGATCCTACTGAAGTGACATCATATAGACCTATATCACTGTTAAATGTAGATTCCAAAATTCTTTCCAAAATATTAGCTATGAGATTGGAAAATATTTTACCGCAAATTATTTCTGAAGATCAGACAGATTTTATTAAAAATCGTTACTCATACTTTAACGTTAGGAGATTAATGAATATCGTATACACAGCATCAAATAAAACTTCAGAATGTGTCATTTCACTTGATGCTGAGAAGACGTTTGATAGAGTAGTATGGGAATACTTATTCAATACACTTGAAAAATTTAAGATTGGTCCAAATTTTATTTCTTGGATCAAGCTGATATATCATATACCTCAGGCTTCAATAATTACCAATAATCAGAGGTCCCCTTTTTTCAGGCTCTTTCGAGGTACTATCTGTCCTTTACTATTTGATATCGCTTTGGAACCTTTGGCCACCCCTATTAGGGAATCCCCTTATATTTTTGGTATTGTCCGTGGGAATAAGACACATAAGCTATCTCTTTATGCAGATGATCTGTTATTATTCATCTCTAACACTGAGAAATCTATTCCGGCAATAGTAGCTCTACTTAATCAATTTAGTCGTTTTTCTGGTTATAAACTAAATCGTAGCGAGCTTTTTCTACTAAACAATCTCGTTTCGAATTATGGAGAGTTTCCATTTAGATTGACTACCGAATGTTTTACTTATTCAGTCATTAAGATCACCAAGAAACACAAGGATTTATTTAAAGCCAATTTTATGCCTCTAATTGACCATATCAAACAACAGTTCACTAAACGGTCACCAATGTCCTTATCATTAATAGGCCGAATCAATGCTACTAAAACAACTATCTTACCTAAAGTTTTGTATTTATTTCAGACGATACCAATTTTTATTGCTAAATCTTTCTTTGATATTATTGACTCCAAAATGTCTTCATATATATGGCAGAATAAAAATTCCAGACTAAGTAAAAAATACTTACAGAAATCAAAAAAAGACGGTGGTTTGGCACTGCCGAACTTTAGATTCCACTATTGGGCAGTTAATGCTCGCTATCTAACGTTTTGGATAAAAGATTTAGAAGATACTCAATGCCCAGGATGGATAAATCTTGAACGTGATTCTTTGCAAGGGCTATCATTGGCTTCTATTCTAGGTGCCTCGTTACCTTTTACAATTACGAGATTGAATAAATATATGACTAACCCAATAATAAGACATACACTCCGAATATGGTTTCATTTCGTATGTTTTTTGGATTGAATGATTTTATCTTATCGAGTCCTATCATATCTAATTTCTTCTTCCAACCTTCTAGTACTGATCAAGCCTTTCTGTTATGGAAGAGGAAGGGATTAGTAGCTTTTCGTGATTTGTTTTTGGATGGTTGTTTTATGTCTTTTGAACAACTCTCCAATAAATATAATCTACCCAACTCACATTTCTTTAGATATTTACAAATTAGATATTTTTTGAGGGCTACTCTACCCCTTTCTTCCGTTACCACATCAAACCAAAATCTTGGAAAACATTTTACATTTGAACCCTTATCAGAAGGGCTCAATAACGACCATTTATGAGTTGATTTTGAAATTAAAAAAAGATACATTTGATAAAATTAAGAATGACTGGGAAAGAGTACTTCAAAATTCTCTATCTATAGAGAAATGGGAGAGGATTCTTCAATTAGTTAATACTTCCTCAATGTGTGCATGCCACACTTTGATACAATTTGAGAAAGGACATTCTTGCTATTGAGGGAGTGCAGCGTAGGTTTACAAGGTTGATTCCCGGGATAGTGGGACTGAGAGAATGGAGCAGCTGGGCTTGTACACTCTGGAGTTTAGAAGGATGAGAGGGAATCTCATTGAAACATATAAGATTGTTAAGGGTTTGGACATGCTAGAGCCATTTAGAACAGAGACGAGTTAACACTTTTTCTCACAGAGAGTGGTGAGTCTGTGGAATTCTCTGCCTCAGAGGGCAGTGGAGGAGGGTTCTCTGGATGCTTTCAAGAGAGATCTGGATAGGGCTCTTAAAAATAGCGGAGTCAGGGGATATGGGGAGAAGGCAGGAACAGGGTACTGATTGGGGATGATCAGCCATGAATGGCGGTGCTGGCTCGAAGGGCCGAATGGCCTGCTCCTGCACCTTTTGTCTATTGTCTATTGTCTAATTCAAGGTGGTTCACAGAGCTCATATGTCAAAAGATAAGTTAGCTGTTTTTTATGGCCATATAAATCCTACCTGTGACAGATGTAATTCTGAAGTGACCTCATTGACTCATATGTTTTGCTCCTGCCCACTTTTGGAAAAATATTGGAAATACATTTTTGATACTGTTTTTGTAGTTTTAGGTATTGATTTACAACCTCATCCTATTACTGCAATTTTTGGGCTACCAGTGTTAGATTCTATTTATCTGTCCCGTTCCGCTCATCGGCTGATTGCTTTTACCACATTAATTGCCAGAAGATCTATTTTATTTAAATGGAAAGACTCTAATCCTCCAACCACACTCCGTTGGTACTCTGAAATGATATCATGTTTAAATTTAGAAAAAATTAGGAGTGACATTGTTCAGCCCTTGGTTAAATTTGATAGGACTAGGAGAAGATTTATTCAACATTTTCATATGACATAAATTGTCCCCTCTCCAACTGTTATAATAATTATTTTACCTTTATACAGTGGAACGCACCTGACGACAAACAGAGACTTAAA
This sequence comes from Okamejei kenojei, assembly GCA_035221665.1. NCBI lineage: Eukaryota > Metazoa > Chordata > Chondrichthyes > Rajiformes > Rajidae > Okamejei > Okamejei kenojei. Next base: position 49,162,681 of record CM069140.1, read on the forward strand.
TTGTTGAAATTCTTTGCAGCCCAGATTCTGTTTTGCTTTTTTTTAGTTTAGGGGGGTTTTGCTTTTTCATTTTTCTCTTTTTTTCTTTTTTTTCCTTTTTATCTTTTTGTTTTTCTATATATAAGTTCTCTTTTATACACTTAACTGTATTTACATAGAGACCGGGAGTTCTATATTCAATGTGTATTTTGACACTGGACTCATATTTAGGTTATACCTGTTATTAATGTAACCCTGATCCCTATGTATTAATATCATTGTTATGTTCATCATTATTTTTTTGTTGTCTTGTTTTTGCTTTTGAAAAAAACGAATCAAAAGATTTTAAAGGAGAAAATAATCCACGTTTGTCCAAGCTCCTTAGAAATACCATAGCCTCTAATCCAGGTAGCATTTTGGTAAACCTGCACCCTCACCAAAGCCTCTACATCCATCCTGTAATGGGACATCCAGAACTGCACACGATGCTCCAAATGCGGCCTGAACAAAATCCTATTAAACTCAACATGACTCCCTGACTCCTATTCAATGCCCTGACTGATGAAGGCAAGCATACTATTCACTTTACCACTCTGTCTATTTGGACTTGGATGCTAAATTTTATGTGAAGAAAATTCTGTGCCCTCCAAAAAATGATGATAATGTAAACCTAAGGGTGTTTTAAATTATTTAAATGATTTATCAATAAATGTCTGGACACATGTTCAGGGGAATGCCTAAAAAAGAAAACTCCCATTAAATAACAACAATTTGTTTAATTGAGCAACAGTGGCGTTAATTAATTGTAATTGTAATTAATGTATTAGCCAAGTATGTAAAAACATACAAAGATAGCATACATACACATAAGAGAGCATTTTAAAAGTTTACATTCGAAAGGATTGAAATACATGCTTTACATTTAAGGAAGTTGGGACATAATGATTGTGGATTTTTTTAGGGTCTATTAATGCCCTAAAGATGTATATATATAATGCAGTAATATGTCTGGAAAGTATTGTGGAACCAGAATGCCACCAGCATTGTTTGCTGCTGCCATAAATTTAGTGGTAAAATAGTTGAATGACTGTTTTTAAATTATCAATTACAAAGATGTGAATGATCAAAATACAAGGTTCTTGGGATAAATTATACCAATGTATCTCCTGGGATTTGGACAACACAGTGAGGTAAAAAAGAATCCTCAAAACAGATGTGTAAACGGTGCATGGTGATGATAATGTATGAGCTCTTTGCAGGTTTGAGGTTGAATTAATTAAACATTCTTATTCAGTATCAATCTTATGATTGTCAAAATTGTGATAATCTCAGTGAACTTGCGTGGCAGTTTTTTTTTGTCCTAGGTCATTGCTTTGGTTCCTGTCTCTTCTGTTTTTGATGAATGGAGTAACAACAACATATTTTCTTCTCTTCATTTAGGAGGAGGAAGAATAGGATGGTGAGGGGAGATAAGACAACATCATATTGTACCTAAAAGGGAAAAAAACTGCAATATCCTGGAAGATTCTAAAGGGAAAAATACCCACAATATCCTGAGTGAATTTAAGGAAATTATAACACTGCTAGCCTTGTTGCAATACCTAAAGGGGACTAGGGGAAAACAAATGGTCGGCACGGACTGGAAGGGCCGAGAGGGCCTGTTTCTGTGCTGTAATTGTTATATGGTTATATGGTTATATGGTTATAAAATAACACATCAGAGACCTATTTTAAAAACCTTATAGAATTTTTTAATTATTTGATTTCTTATTCTGCCTGTAAATGTGTCCTCCAGAGGTATCTAGTCCAGGTAAAGCTGCATCACTGATCTATTTAACCGTTCAGAAAATGCATGTATTATTTTATGTCATACAGAAGCATGTCTAATTCCAAGGCTTTTTGCAAGGGTGGATTTTGTTAACTAGGCTAAAAGTTGTAAAACAGTAGGGAATATTATTTTTTTGTTAAGAATTTTTGTTAAAAAATTATCATATCCTTCTCTCATGAGGTTTGCTGCCCTCTACAAAAATACTGAAGGTTAACCCGCAATATTTGGTGCTGCGGGGAGATCCCCAGATCAGATTAGAGAGACATTCAAAGAATTTGGTCACTGAGTAACTACTGCTGGTTTTTCCCCTCATCACTTCATGTGTTTCATATTAAGATCAAGTTAACAGCCATTAATCTACCTCAGTTAATAGGGATGTCTGCACTGTAACCTTTCTGAATTTATCAAAATCAAAGTCATATTTGCTCATGAACTCTATACACAATAAAAAGGTGTGATATTCTTTAGCTATGTAGAGTATATATGCATTCCTGAAATATATAGAATAGAATGAATTTTACATATAATTCTCAGTTTAAAAAAAATATATTTTTAATATATATAAAACTTTATTTTGTTATTTCAATTAAGTTGTAACTACATGCTCAAAGAATGGAATAAAGATCTCTGAAACTACCAAAGAGAAGTAATTTTCACAAATAATACACGTTGTGACTGTTCCTTCGCTCTACATGTTCAAGTCTGATGTGCTCATTTATAGTTACAGGATACAATCACTTGTCTCAACTCTTTCATCCATTTTCATTACAAAACAATATTTTGGATTTATAAAGTACCGGTACTTTTAATGCAATGATTGAGCATGATCAAATGAAATGTTAAAGTCAAAGTTGGTTACCAAATGCTTCGGGTTTTAGGGTGAGTGTATTAGCATTGGAGTGGTGGAGAGGTTAAATGGGGGAAAATCAGAGTTCAAAGACCAAATGCCTCAGGGTGCAACTGCCAGTTGTGGCCACATTCAGCATGACAACTAATTCAATTAGTCTTTCTTCATCTTGCTGTGATGTCTGGAAAAAAAAAAAACAGGAATCAAATTGATACACTTCGGTAATCATCTGATATTAAATGATTAGCACGGGTGGCACAGTGGCTCAGCTGATAGAGTCGCTGCCTCACAGTGCCAGAAACCTGGATTTGATCCTGACCTTGGATGCTGTATGTGTGGAGTTTGCACGTTCTCCCTGTGACTGCGTGGATTTCCTTCGGGTGCTCCTGTTCCCTCCCAGATCCCGAAGATTTGTGGGTTTGAGGGTTATTTGGTCTTTGTGAAATTGTCACCTAATGTGTAAGGAGTGGATGAGAAGTTTGGATAACATAGGACTAGTGTCAATGAATGCTTGATGATCACTGGGTGATCAATGGGTGATCGATGGCCTGTTTCCATGCTGTATCTCCAAACTAAGCTAAACACCATTAAAGAGACAAAGGGGATAATTTTGCGAATCCCCATGAGAGGTGAATGGGGAATTAAAAGCAAGTCAACTTGAAATCTAGTTTCCATCTAGTGTCAATTTTCTGACTTTCGACGAGGCACGTTTGGCTGGCTGATGAAACTATCCAACCATGGGCAGGATCTACACAGTGAATGGCAGGGCTCTGGGGAGTGTTGTAGAGCAGAGGGACCTAGGAATGCAGGTACATAGTGTAATGGTCATTTAGCAATTGCCCATCTGCCACTACACATAGTTCCTGGTGTCACAGGTAGATAGGGTGCTCAAAAAGGCTTTTGACACATTGGCCTTCCTCAGAGTATTGAGTTTAGGAGGTTATGTTACAGTTGTACAAGACATTGGTAAGGCCCCATTTAGAGTATTGTGTCCATGTTTGGTCACCCTACAATAAGAAAGATGTTGATAAGCTAGAGAGGGTGCAGAGAAGATGTACAAAGTTGTTGCCAGGACCCGGGGTGCTGAGCTGTAGAGAGAGGTTGAGCAGGGTAGGACTTTAATCATTGGAGCACAGGAGGATGAGGGGTGATTTTATTGAGGTGTACAAGATCATGAGAGGAATAGATACGGCAAATGCACAGTCTTTTACCCAAGAATACGAGAATCAAGACCCAGAGGACAGGTTTAAGGTGAGAGTGGAAAGATTTAATAGGAACCTGAAGGGCAACGTTTTTACATGAAGGGTGATGGGTACATGGAACGAGTTGCCAGAGGAGTAGTTGAGGCATGTATTATCACAACATTTAAAAAACATTTGGACAGGTACATGGAAAGGATAGATTTAGAAGAATATTGGCCAAATGCACTCAGATGGGACTAGTATGGATGGTGCACGTTGGTTGCCGTGTTCAAGTTGGGGTGAAGGTGAAGTTGGGGTGTTTCTATGCTGTATGACTCTAGTCTCTGTCAGTTTCCATTTCACACTGCTTTTGTTGCATAATCGTTTGGGCTGTTTTTTTAACTGGCCTGCCATGTTTTGAAGGTTTAAACCCAAAACATCATTCTCCATTTCCCTCCACTGATGCTGCCAGATCTGCTGTGTTCCTCCAGCAGTTTGTTTTTACTCAAGATTTCAGCATCTGCATGCTCTTGTGTCTGTTTACATGCCATGCCTGATTACTCCTCTACTTTGAGTGGTCCTAGATCAGAGAGTCTCAGGGGTCAATGGAGATGTTGGATTTCTCAAGGACACTTTGAGCAGATCCTTGAATCTTTCCCTTTGCCCAGTTAGTAATCTCTTCCCAGGCCAGAACCTGAGGGTCTGTATTAAGAGTCTTGTGCCAGGTACGTGAATTACATGGTGTGTCTAATTGATTGATTGCAACAAGGCCCACAATCCTGTGAATTTTGACATGGGAAAGGATAAAAATTTTGGTCCTCATCAGAGAGTCATACAGCGTGGAAATAATATAATAAATGAGAGAAAAAAAGTTCAGTGTGTCTATATATATATATATATATATATATATATATATATATATATACACATACTCACAAATGCACACATTTATATACAGTGTACTATGTTTACATGGGTACACAAAAGGCTGGAGAAACGGGTGCAGCAGCATCTAAGGAGCGAAGGAGATAGGCGACGTTTCGGGTCGAGACCCTTCTTCAGACTGGTCAGGGATCAGGGAAACGAGAGATATAGACAGTGATGTGGAGTGATAAAGAACAATGAATGAAAGATATGCAAAAAAGTATCGATGATAAAGGGAACAAGCCATTGTAAGCTGTTTGTGGTGTGAAAATGAGAAGCTAGTGCGACTAGGGTGGGGGAGGGAGATAGGGAGAGAGGGAAATGCCAGGGCCCTAGGGCTGAGGGAGAGATGGGAAGGGGAGGAGACAGCAAGGGTTAACAGAATTGAGAAAATTCAATGTTCAAAGCCCAGAGGATGCAGACTCCCCAAGCGGAATAGAGGTGCTGTTCCTCCAACCTGCGTGTTGCTCACTCTGGCCGTGGAGGAGGCCCAGGACCGAGAGGTCGGATACGGAATGGGAGGGGGAGTTGAAGTGCTGAGCCACCGGGAGGTCGGCTTGGTTATTGCAGACCGAGCGGAGGTGTTCGGCGAAACAATCGCCAAGCCTCCGCTTGATATCACCGATATAGATCATCTGGCATCTGGAGCAGCGGATGCAGTAGATGAGGTTGGAGGAGGTGCAGGTGAACCTCTGTCGGACCTGGAAGGACTGCTTGGGTCCCTGAAAGGAGTGGAGGGGGGAGGTGAAGGGACAAGTGTAGCATTTCTTGCGGTTGCAAGGGAAAGTGCCCGGGGAAGGGGTAGAGCGGGAGGGAAGGGAAGAATTGACAAGGGAGTTGCGGAGGGAGCGGTCTTTGGCGGAAGGCAGACGGGGGGAGAGGGAAGATGTGACAAGTGGAGGGTCACGTTTGGAGGTGGCGAAACTGGCGGAGGACTATGTGTTGTATTTCGCCGGCTGGTGGGGTGAAAGGTGAGGACCAGGGGGACTCTACCCTGTTTGTGAGTGGGGGAATGGGGAGAGAGGGCAGTGTTGCGGGGTATGGAGGAGATCCTGGTGCGAGCCTCATCAATAGTGGGGGAGGGGAATCCCCGTTCTCTGAAGAATGAGGTCATTTCTGATGACCTGGAACACCTCATCCTGGGAGCAGATGTGGTGTAGACGGAGGAATTGGGAATAGGGGATGGAGTCCTTACAGGAAGCAGGGTGGGAGGAAGAGTAGTCCAGGTAGCTGTGGGAGTCAGTTGGTTTGTAGTGGATGTCGGTCAGGAGTTTATCACCTGCAATAGAGATGGTGAGGTCAAGGAATGGTAGGGAAATGTCGGAAATGGCTTGTTCCCTTTATCATCTATACTTTTTTGCATGTCTTTCATTCATTGTTCTTTATCTCTCCACATCACCGTCTGTATCTCTCGTTTTCCTGATCCCTGACCAGTCTGAAGAAGGGTCTCGACCCGAAACGTCGCCTATCTCCTTCGCTCCTTAGATGCTGCTGCACCTGCTGAGTTTCTCCAGCCTTTTGTGTACCCTCGATTCTCCAGCATCTGCAATTCCTTCTTTAATACTATGTTTACATATTGTATTGTGCTGCTGCAAGCATGCATTTAATTGTTCTATCTGGGACATATGACAATAAAACACTATTGACTCTCTCTCAAATCACTGTTCTGAGCTGATAATTCTGTCAGGACATGAAACTGTGGGGAAATAGTAAGATTAAATGAGAACTTACCAGTTTGAAGTTTGATCTTGATTTTATGAGGCATTACGTTGGTGATTACGTGAAGAACCCTGCCAGTGCGCATGCGCGTCAATCTTCAAAGAGGCGGTATGAAATCACAAATAACAATTACCGAAGTGACATAGTAAGATGCGTGACTCGAGAACTACCAGATGACCTTTATGAGAGAGGGTTGGGCGTGGAGGGCATGTAATCACCAAAGTAACTCTTCATAAAATCAAGATCAAACTTCAAACTGGTAAGTTATCGTTTAATCTTACTATTTTGCTTTGGAGTCACGTGAGTGATTCCGTGAAGTGTTCGAAGTTTTGTGATTTAGTGCCGCAGATCCAAATCTCGCCATCTCACTGCATTGATTGACCCAAGATGAGTGAATAATCAAAAAATGCATTAAGCATGATATTGATTCAAATGTATTAATGGTTTATGTTAATAAATAAATCAATAGCAACCCCTGTATCTCAGGGGAGGCTAAAATGGACGCAAAACAGAATGGGCAAAAACCCCGGGTCAGTAACTGGCCTATGGTTAAAAAAAAATTAAAAATCAATTCAGTTGACCATCCTGCGGTCGCGAGGATATGGTCGATGGGAATGTCCATTGCCTTGGCCGCTGACGTTGATGCTGCCCTGGTGGAATGAGATATACAATTGTCAGTGTTAATACCTGCATAAACCAGAACCTGCTGCAGCCACCTTGAATAGTCTGAACCGACCTTCCCTTGTGTGGTGGGTACACAAAAAGCTGGAGAAACTCAGCGGTGCAGCAGCATCTAAGAGCGAAGGAATACCTTGTGTGGTTGTTTGTCGATTAATAACAATGCTGATTCCACATTTCTTAGGATTCTGGTGGCCTTGATATAATATAGCAAGCCTGCTATCCCACATAGACGTGAGCCCATGGGGTATCCGAAAAATGATCTTAAATCGAGCACCCCTGGTCTGCTCTGCTTGTGTAGATCAGAATGTAAAATGTAATGGCACCTGCAGCCAATTCCGTCCTATCTAGCCTCAGTGTTTGCAATGTTTGCCCTCGTTGTGCTGATGTTAGTGTCATGACTAAGGATGTAGCTGGAGCCCCCTGGTGAAGTAATGTTAACACATTTCCAATGTCCAAACTGCATATTCTTGTAGTGGGAGAACTTGTGTCAAGATCTCTTTTAGAACTCGATATCCGGGGTTGAACTCGACAGAGTGGTTCCCGTTTGTTGCAGCTGTAGTGGCTCTATAACTAAATTATTGTCAAATACCATTTAAGAATGAACTGGAAGACGTCAGTAATCTGTACCATATTAAATGTAACATTAACATTTAATCAAAACCCCTTCCGATCCCCTCAATAGGAATGTACTGCTTTTTTGGGTGCTATCCCTGCACTCTGTAGTGAGCACATCCATGGCTTGACAACCTGAGCCGTAAGTCAATCCATTCAGAATGTGTAAGTCAATAATTGTTTTATTATGCAGAGGCCGGTTTCCTGAACCACAGTTTGAACCAGCAAACTTTTCGTTTTTTTAGAATAACCGTATACCATTGTATTATTATGCCTGATGAAGCAGGCAACATGGCTGCTTAGCCAGTCTGACAGTACGAAACCTAAAGCGAGGTTTTGCTGACTGTTTTAAGACCCGACTAATGAGGCAAAATGGAGGAAGACATAAAAGAACATTCCTCCTTTTGTAGTGGGAATGTATTTCTCCGCACTGTTCTGCCACGTATTTTTGCAATCAGTGAATAAAAATGAAACCAACATGTCGATATTCGATGTAGCATTGAACCATACTTTCATAGTACTTTGAGATCCAATACCTATTCTGTGTTGTCATCGATCTGAACTGGATGATACACCAGTGGCAAAGGAGATTAGGTAAATTATTACAGGATACTTTTACTTGATTGCCATGTGACTAACATATGCCACCACAGTAGTGTAGCAACTTGAAGTTGAGCATGTAGAATATGTATATTCGCTCAATAGCCCCTTACCCATGGGGTGCATCTAGTGTAAATATTTAGTTTATACCAACAACTGAAGAATTGGTAACTCATACAAATCTCCACTACCTCCAACTAGAGATGGTATTCGGAACTTCTCACCTTAGAGCCCTTAGCATCAGTTTGTAATAACTGAATTCGACCGACCAAACTACTGGAGCAATGCTGAATACTGTTTGTTCATCATTGTGACTGAGGCAGCTTCAGCTGATAATAGCATAAGGTTGTTAATAATGGTCTATGTGTTCTTTGAGAGGTCGTTATCTTGCACAATATCAGTTCCTTGATTTGCTCAGCTCAACCACAGCAACTATATTGCCAACTACCCTTGATGAATAAAAGTCAGTTTTATAACAGGTTGCTATTAACTCCAATCTCTTGCCACACAGCAGAGTCATAGGCTAATTAATAGTTAAAGGTAAATCCCAATGACCAACAAACAGTTTATCCGATTCCACAATGTTTTACTGTTATTAGTACAGTTATATTGTCTTTGATAACCTCTGTAATGGGAACTGCATAGAATGGATCTTTGAGACCCTTATGAATCTGTTGTTAGTTAGGAAAATAAGTTTTCATATTCGGAAAGTTCATATGCGACACTCTCCATTTTCCATAAAAACAGGCCACTCCTGCCTTATTCCATGGGTGCTTTGCATGAGAACTCTGACCCGATTTCCGAACCTTATCTTCAAAGACAACCCTGGCCATAATCCAAACTTAGCTTGGAATGCTAGTACTGTGCCTCTAAGCAGATGTTTTTGTCCTTTGTGTGTTGTACAAACAAGTGTAAATATTTTAACTTGTGAGTGGTGCACTTACCCATGTTTCAGAAGTGCCAGACCCACTTTTGTTGAGTAGGGTTGGTAGGATGCATGGAATTTCTGAGCTATCATGCTGCCCCCAGCTCTAGTGAACTGCCTACTGCCGATGAGTGCTTGGGGTGCATTCTGAAGCGATGAACCTTTGTCCGCCATTGGCCTTAATTGATTCGTCTGCCAGGTTTTCTCCACTGTTGAATAGGCCTACCTGAATAACAGATTCGGCGGCTGTCTCTCACATCCCCCTGTTGGCGCTGTTCACTGCCGGCACACATGTGCTCCAGTATGTTCCATCGACTTCTTTAGAGCCTGGAGTCAGTTATATCTTGACCTTTCGCACTCCCCTCCTCAGAGAGGGCCATTCGTAGGCAGCCCTAAATGGGCACTGCCGCAGGCCGCAGGATACCTATGCTGATATGAACCCATTGGACATAAACCCGAATAGAGCATTCTGCTGGGATGGCAACTTTGTTGTCAGGAAAAGGTACCTCTGACATGTGCCCTTCATCCCTTGGGGTATGCCCCACGGCTATACCCTGAGACTCAGCACCAGCAGGATAATGACCCGTCTTGGTCTCTGCCTCCAAGAGGGAGACCTGTAGCAGCTCTGTCAACTGGTGCTGCTGGTGCGGCCTGCAGAGGTGGAACATCTGGCTCAACCTTACCATCAGAGGCGGGGTCAGAACTAAGATGATGACCCCGCTCGCGCCTCCTCATCCATGAGGGTGCTATCAAACAGCTCTCTACTAGGTGCTGCTGGCGCCTTTTTGTTCAGGGTGGTGCTGACACTCCTCCTACTGGCGTGTGCCCTGCTGTAGCACTGTATGGAATAGTTGCTGCATTTGGGATAGTCGTTTCAAACGCGCTATCCAGCCCCGGTGAGGAATCATTCCCCCGACTCCGTGGGCCTATTATTTTGCTATCCAGCCCCGGCGGGGAATCTTCCCCCAATTCCGTGGGCCTAGCAGACTTATGTGTTACTTTGAGCAACCCTGTCCCAGGCGTTGCTGGCGCCGCCTCTCGTAGAGGCCGACGCTTTTTGACATGAAACAGCCCTGTCCCAGGCGCTGCTGGCACGGTTCTCCCGTAGGCCGGCAATGTCACAAATGAAACAGCCCTGTCTGGAGCTGCTGGCGCGGCCTGTCCCATAGGCCCGCGCTATTACACATAAAGCAGCCCTATCCCAGGCGCTGCTGGCACAGCCTGTCCCATAGGCCTGCGCTATTACAGTGTAGGCTCACTAAATCAATTTTTTGTGTGTGGAGTTTTACCTGTGAAGGGTTAAAGCAATTTTAACCCTTCGCAGCAACTTGTGCTAAACAAGAAAGAATTTCATTGTCAGGGACACATGACAATAAACTTTTTTGACTTTTAACTTTGACTTTAACTTTTGACTTTAAGGAAAACACTATAACATACATGGAAACTTTATTATTAGAGAAAAACCCTTGCAGCCCGACTCACCCGAGTCCAACAGGGCTGAATGAGTCCTTTCTCCACCAATTTTACTCCCTGCCTGGGGACCGATGTCTGTGAGCCACTGACCGCACTGACAGCGACTCTGGCGTTACTTACTTGCCACTCCACGGCATCCCCGCAGGCTGGAAGCCACTGACTGCCTTGTCAGCGGCTGCTTATCTCATAACCCGATCTTTTGCCGGTTATCCACTTCCGCGGTCGGACCGGGGTTCCCCCACAGTCCATAACCGGCTCACTCGTCGGGCTGTGAAACTGGCAGGAAAACCTCTGTGAAGAGAGGCTCCTGCTTGAAAAAAAACCCTGGTGAGTAAAAACGAACTTACCTTCTAGGTTTAACTTACCGCCGGCAGGAGCGCTGCCCTGCCAGTCTGGTGCTTGCTCATGTGACTCCGAAGTAAAATTGACTGATTTCTTGTAGTTGCTGACTTTCCCTAAAGGAGAGCAAAATCATTATAAAATGGGAGTTCTGAAGTAGACAGGTGATCTAATTCTAGGCAGTTAGGGAAGCAAGGCAGTAACAATGTAAGAGAAGCATTTCCCTAATATTAACTGTGACATGATCAGTGTAAATGTGTATACATGCACACATACGTACACACAAAAAACAAACAACAATAGTGCGAAAATAGCAATAATAGTCTATGTAGTTCAGAGCTGATTTGAGATTGTAGTTTTTATCAGACGAATAGCTGAAGGGAAGAAGCTGTTCCTGAACCTGGACATTACAGTTTTCAGGGTCCTGTCCCTTCTTCCCAATGGCAGGGAGGAAATGAGTGTGTGGCTGGGGTGGTGTGGGTCTCTGATTATCCTGGCTGCCTTTTTGAGGCAGCGACTCCAGTAAATCCTTTCAGTGGTGGGGTGGTACCACAAGGAGAATTTAACAATTTAGAATCTCATAACAACCTATCGGGGCATGTCCCTCTCTCCCATCAGTGACTTTGTTCATTTCTCACCCCAGTAAGACCAGCAATAATCTCCCAACCTCCATTTGAATTTGATCAGGGGTAATATTGCTAATCAGTACATGACTATATTTGTTAATTCTTTCCATAGATTGTTGTATTAATTATTAATTTTGTGTTATATTTGTACATTAAAGTCAAATTACCAATACATTGTGATTTGGAACCACAAATACAATCTATGTGGAAAGTCATTCACAGCTCATTGCCCTTTTCATGGTATTGTTTTAACTTTCTAACCTGTATTGATCATTCATGCTTGACTAATAGGCTACAGCCCACTGGCTACTGGAGACTTTGTAGTGCTTTTAAGCTTCATCATCTTATTCTATGTCAATGTAACCAGTCTGTTTAAACTTTGATTGTTTACCAGAAGTTAGCAGGGGCCTATAGTTTTGATGAAGTGGGAGTTTGGATAAGGTGGGAGGAGAATAAGTAAATGGAATGCTTGTTGGACTTAAATGGAAAATGGGACCCATCCACCTTTGCCCAGTTAGATTCTCTTCTGTGCACAACCATATAAACAACGGGATTAGATAGAGTCATACAGTGTGGAAACTGGCGCTTCTGCCCAACCTGCCCATACCGACCCACATGCCCCGTCTACACATGCCTGCATTTAGCACATATCCATCTAAACCTGTTCTATTCCATGGATTGTCTAATTGCTTATTTTTTAAATGTTCTGATAGTCCCCGTCTCAACTACCTCATCTGGCAGCTTGTTTCATACACCCACCACACTTTGTATGAAAAAGTTACCCCTCAGATTCCTATAACATCTTTCCTCCTTCACCTTAAACCTATGCCCTCTGGTTCTTGATCCCCTTACTCTGGGCAGGAGACTCCATGTGTCTACCTGATCTATTCCTCTCATGATATTATACACCTCTGTAAGATCACCCCTCATCCTCCTGCACTTCAGGGAATAGAGTCCCAACCTGCTCATTCAAGATGAAATTACCTATTCCACTGTAGGGAATTTCATCTCCTGCCTGTCATTGAAGGAACACCAGTAGTTTGCAAACATTTCTTACTGAGTTCTAGACATGCAGTTTAAGCAGTTAAGTGAATTGTCAAAGGTGAAGTGCTCAGGCATTAGACTGGTCAATGCTTCTTTCCATTTCTAATGAGTCAGTGGTTGTGCATAACATTTCTGCACAACTAGTGAATTCAATGACTAGACAAAATGAATCTTTTCGAACATATTACGATGAAGACTCAGCAAGTATAAAATTATTGATACAAGTCACTGCAGATGCTGGAATCTTGAGCAATATACAAAATGTTGGAGGGACGCAGCAGGACAGACAATATCTGTGGTGGGAAATTGACAGATGATGTTTCCAGTCGGGGCCATTCATCAGACTGGATTCAGATTGGAATAAATTTTTGGAATATGTTCATAAGTTCATGTCATAGGTGCAGAATTAGACCATTCGATCCTTCGAGTCTACTCCACCATTAAATCTTGGCTGATCCATCTTACCTTCTCAATCCCATTCTCCTTCACCCCATAACCTTTGACACCCTTACTAATCAAGAACCTGCCAAACTCTGCTTTAGCAATACCCAATGAGTTCATAAAGTAAATGCCAGCATCTATTATCCACTTTTCCAGCTGACTTATTTTATTAATATCTCTTAAATTGCACATCTGCTGCCATCATGAACATCATTGTACTTCTCAAGTCTCTTCTCAGTTACGGATCAGAAATTCCCAACTTGCAGAACCTCTACTTTTAGACCCCACAGCAAGTCTTGTCATCAGCGCTATCTCCATCCTTTCACAAGTTATAGGAGTAGAATTAGGCCATTCGGCCCATTGAGTCTACTCCACCTTTCATTCATGGCTGATCTCTGCCTCATAATGTGGTTTGATTATGAGGGAATCTAAAACTCACAGATTTAAACTGCTTGTTCTAATAACTCCAAGAAACTCTCAGATTAAGTGCCACGTTAGGGGGATAGGTCAGATAATGCTATCCAAAACCTTTCATGGACGGAAAGTAAACTCACTGCTTATATCTGGATTGTTCAGACATAGGGTATATAAACATGATAACAAAGGCATTTTTGATACTCGGGAATGGATATTATCTTCCCTAAGGAAACCGAGTTTCAGGACACAGAGATAGCCCTAGTTCCAGTGGTGTTTATTCCCAGCACATCTATTCCTAGCACGCTCTGCATGGTATGAGGGCAGTCAGATTTTACTTCACACATTTCATTGGTGTGGTGCACTGAGATGACTTGTGTTGTGCCTGGTATGTGTGGGAATATGCCCAGCGGCTTTCACTTTATGGGTGCTTTGATTCTCAATGATATCTCTATTGTCTTTGTTTTTCCTGTGTTGCTCATTGGAATAACAGAAATAAAAAAAAAACAGAATATAGAATATGGAGGTATGTTCCTTTCAGCCCATAATGTACATGTTGGGGTGGAAGATTGCAACCTTCACGTGGTCCGCCCTGTTTCGACGAATGCAATCAACCCGGCGTGCACAATCAAATAAGATCAAATAGAACAAGTTGTCCTACAACTTTAGGCTGCGCACGCCATATGCAAGACGTAGATTTATGTGTTGAACATGATGCCAAGTGAAACTAATCTCCTTTGCCTGCACGTGATCCATATCCCTCCATTCCCTTCATGTCTCTCTGCCAATCTAAAAGCCTCTTACATGCCAATATCATATCTATCTCCACAATCACACCGGGCAGCGAGTTCTAGGCACCCACCACTCTCTGTGTAAAAATCCTGCCCAGAAAATCTATTAAACTTTGCCGTTTTACTTTAAAGCTATGCCCTTTAGACTTAGATATTTACACCCTGGGGAAAAAGGGTTCTGACTATCTGCTCTAATTATGCCTCTTATCATTTTATTTGGTTCTGTCAGGTTTCCACTCAATTTCGATGTTCCAGAGAAAACAATTCAGGCTTGTCCAACCTCTCTTTATAGATAATACCGTTAATCCAATAGGGTGGAAACAAATGGGTACACAATTGTCATTATGGAGACCAAGAAGAATGCGGCAAATACTCTCTGTGCAAGGTTTCACCAGGATATCAGGGTGAACAAGTGTTCAGTCAATAAACTGGCAGCCACAAGACAATGTATAAACAATTGTTGACAGAACTGAAATAAAGTACCTTAAAGAGCACTGAATCAGAAGGGTGTGACTCAAAGAGAGGTAAAGCAATACAATAAAAATAGACAATTATTATGCAGGACTTTTGCATCCATTGTGTTTGTAGTTCTAAATTGAAATGTAATTGGTAATTTGCAACCCTGAATATGCAGATTTGGTATCAATTTGGAATAAACATAAGCAATGGTCTATATAAGGCCTTGCTTATGTTGTGGTCTGCAACACAGCTACTTTAGAGATACAGTGTGGAAACAGGCCCTTCGGCCCACCAAGTCTATGCCGACCAGCGATCCCTGCACACTAAGGATAATTTACAATTTTATCAAGCCAATTTGCATACAAATTTGTATGTCTCTGGAGTGTGGGAGAAAACCAGAGCTCCTGGAGAAAACCCACGCAGGTCACGGGGAGAATGTATAAACTCTGTACAGACCGCACCTATAGTCAGGACCGAACCCTGGCTCTGTAAGGCAGCGACTCTACCGCTGCTTCACTGTGCAGCTCCTTTGTACTTTGAAAACAGCAACCATTCTCGAGTCTGTTTTGAGGTGTTTAGATCACTCCTGGTCAGGACTTTAGGGGAAGTCACAGAGAGAATAATCGGGATATGTTCCCTCAAATAGTTTTGGAATTCATTCCAACTTAATTGCCTCTGTATTTTTTGCAATGTGGGGCAGGGTCAAAGGAGTTGCTCAAACCGTGTTGCTCATGATTGTAGTCCTGCTATTTACAGTGAAAGGGATGGTGGGAGATTTATTGGCCAGGGATGCCAAAGGCATGGGTCTACCCATGGGTTAGCGAAACGTAAACTGATTAACTTTAGTTGTGGCTGGGAAACCGTTTACCATCAAACTGTCAGCTAGCATCCCCCACAGTTGCAAGTGAGCATCGTTCCCCTTACAAAGGTGTTATCCCGATTTTCACACAGAGAGTGATTAGTCTCTGGAATTCTCTGCCACAGAAGGTAGTGGAGGCCAGTTCATTGGCTATATTTAAGAGGGAGTTAGATGTAGGCCCTTGTGGCTAAAGGGATCAGGAGGTATGGAGAGAAGGCAGGTACAGGATACTGAGTTGGATGATCAGCCATTATTGAATGGCGGTGCAGGCTTGAATGGCCGAATGGCCTACTCTTGCACCTATTTTCTATGTTTCTATGTTTCTATCCCACTTACATTGTGTACTGGTATTCCGTTGAATAGCATGGGCTGCACAGTGTAGTTACAATGATGCTCAGAGGTTTACAGAGGTTTAACTGAATGCCGCAGTTTACTATCAATGTTTTGCACCAGAAGATTCCAAAAGAAGCCACAAATAGTAAATCTCCATGCTGCTTGCACTGGAGGCTAGTGATAAATGTAATCATCAAAAATGGCTGAATCACTGAATATATTTAGGTTTAGGTTTATGATTGTCACGTGTACCAAGGTACAGTGGAAGGCTCTGTTTTGCATGGTATCCAGACAGATCAGATATACCATACATAAATACAATCAAGTCAAACTCAGGGGCTGTAGATAGAACAAAGGGGAGGATACAGAGTCCAGAATATATTTCTCAGCATTGTACCACATTAAATCCGTAGACAATGTCCACAATGGGATAGAGGTGAATCGGACAGAACCCTAGCTTATGGAAGGACCACTCAGAAGCCTGAGAACAGAAGAGCTTTGTCACTGCAATCAGTCAGGAAATTGTATTTACTTATCTCAACGACAGTCGATCTTTCAAAGCAACAGTCATGGTTTGGGACCCATCTCTCACTGACTATAGATAGGAGCAATCTTAGCATTTAGCATTCTATTTGTTAAAAGAGCCTAGTTATAGTATTAGGAAGTTTCCAGGAAAGTTTAGTTAAACAGACAAGCTTGGTGTATTCTGCAACCCAACAATTCAGCTGAATGTGGAGAGCAGCAGGTGCTGATGTATGTTGCTGCACTTCTGGTTCTTGTTTTCAGTATGAAACTCCTAGCGAGAATACTCAGCGGCATAACAACCTTAGTTTGTCATCGGTTGTTTCATTTTTCATTTTTATCTATTGCATATCAATGTGAAGTAACACCCGACTGGCATGACCACACTCCTTTTACATTCAACATATCGACTTTCCACCTGTCAGGAATAGGCAGAATTCTTAGATTATTCTGGCAGCTGCATAAACAGTACGATTAAATGCTACTTATGTCTCCTCTCGTATATCTTATACATCTATACAAAATTATTTATACATATATCATCTGTAAATGTTGTAGGAAGGGTATTGGACCATCTCTTTGAAAGGCATTTGAGTGACCTCAGTGTAATACAAGCATTCAATGTGTGGGATTAGGCAGTTTGTTGTGGCAGGGAGCAGTGGAAACAATCATTCCTTTGTCTTGGTTAACATCATCTTTCCTAAATAAATAAATGGTTTGACTGAGACACATGCTTATTGCATGGCACATGGATTAGTCTTTCAACATATTTGCCATGCAGATGGTATTACACAAGGAGTCAAACAACACAAAAGCTAAAGGTTTAGTGGTTCACAACATTTTCTTAGCTCCATTTTATCTGCGGCCCTGTCTGGTTTTACTGGACAAGGATGAGCAGGGTAACTGAAGCTCCCTATTATCAGTGCCAGGAGCTGGTACTTGGTGTCACCACTGAGCTGAAACTGGTGTTAAGGTTTGGGTGACTGATGGTGTGGAGCAGAACATTTTTTTGTACTTGAATATTTGCCACCAGATGTGATCTTTATTACTGAGGAGTGATAGATGGTGTGTTTATTACTCCAAGCAAGAATGTAGACTGCCTAGTGTAGTGATCCCGTCTACGTAACCTTGTGGTGCTCAATCCTACTTTATAGACAATAGACAATAGACAATAGGTACAGGAGTAGGCCATTTGGCCCTTCGAGCCAGCACCGCCATTCAATGTGATCATGGCTGATCATCCCAATCAGTTCCCCGTTCCTACCTTCTCCCCATATCCCCTGACTCCGCTATTTTTAAGAGCCCTATCTAGCTCACTCTTGAAAGCATCCAGAGAACCTGCCTCCACCGCCCTCTGAGGCAGATAATTCCACAGACTCACCACTCCCTGTGAGAAAAAGTGTTTCCTCGTCCCTGTTCTAAATGGCTTACTCCTTATTCTTAAACTGTGGCCCCTGGTTCTGGACCCCCCCAACATTGGGAATATGTTTCCTGCCTCTAGTGTCCAAACCCTTAATAATCTTCTATGTTTCAATGAGATCTCCTCTCATCCTTCTAAACTCCAGAGTGCACAAGCCCAGCTGCTCCATTCTCTCAGCATATGACAGTCCCGCCATCCCGGGAATTAGCCTTGTAAAACTACGCTGCACTCCCTTTAAGGACATCAAAATAAGAGTTGAGTTGCCACCTAGGCCCTTGAGCAACTCTATCACTCAACAGTGCCATGGTTCATTCTACTTACCGATACTATCTCCATATCTCTTAATTCATTCGGATTACATAACTTTGTCACTACCTTTGATACTCAGTTACTCAGTATCTAATACTCTCTGGCAAAAAGACCCAAATTCCTTTGCTCACAGAAATTCCTCCTGACCCCCCAGCCAAATATGTGTCTCTTACCCTGAGCCCTAATTCTAGACTCGTCCACTGAGAAATACCTTTTGGCATCCACAATGTCACCTAGAGCTGGATCATATGTTTCAGTACGTGGTGATAAAACATTGTGGCAAATATTCTTCCTTCTTTATTCCATTCATCCTGCATTCAGAGGAGCCAGCAGCTATCTCCTGCTCATACATGCTCTGACTGGTGAGTTGCCCCAGCCTCCAACATATCCCCTCTCACGTGTCATATGTCCGTCTCTGTGCTATGTCTCAGTTTAATATTCAATAGTACTCTTGGCTTTTTCCCTGGGGCTTATTGGAGTGAGGCCTTGCTCGTTGATTATTAGCATTGCTTAAACATGGAAAACAAAATTGTGAATGAAAATTATTCAATTCAAAGGTCGACACAGACACAAAATGCTGGAGTTACTCAGGCAGCATCTCTGGAGAGTCTGAAGAAAGGTCTCGACCCGAAACGTCACCCATTACTTCTCTCCAAAGATGCTGCCTGTCCCGCTGAGTTGCTCCAGCATTTTGTGTCTATCTTCGGTTGAAACCAGCATCTGCAGTTCCTCCCTACTCAATTCAAAGATCAGTGTATTAAGTGCCACTGAGTTGATGGTGATGCAATGGACAATTTTCTCCAAAACAGTGGAAAGCAACGACCAAACGGAAAATACTGTAAATTGTTTCTGTTTTAAACATTTTTGCTATTCCATGTAAGTCTTTCCAACTGCAAAAACACACATATCAAGTGATATAATGGATAATACATAAGATTTGGATCCTCAGATTAATTATGTTTAATGAGATGTGATGTAATAGGAATAAGGAAGAATTATAAATAGAGAGGAATGTAAATCAACAGAAATACTAACTCTTTGCATTACATTCTTGTGTCAGTCTATGATTTTTCTGTGGTCTCTTTCAGCTGGGCCAAATCCTGCTGTCGGTACTCGATGGTTCCAATCACAATCACTGGCATTCAGCCACTGAAGCCTTATTGAGTCTCCACATGTGTGCTGGTGAACACAGATTGGTCCAGAGACAGATGGAGCAGCATCTGTCACTGTGCTCTGTCATTGGATTCCTCTCCAGACTTCCTGGAATTTCCCAGCTATTTCTATCCTTGACCCAGTGATTCAGGAGGATCCAAAGAATATTCTGCTCCTCATCACCAGTCATCCAGATTTTAACCAGATTCAGCCCCGAGGGCATGTGATGTAAGATCGAATGTAAACAATATATTTTTGTTTAGTTTAGTTTAGAGATAGAGAGAAATCAGAACCCCAAGATAATTATAACAGAAATAATGTTTCAGTTGAACTGACTTTTGTTTTATTTGATGGGTCAGCAGGTTGATAAAGGTAGCTAATTAGGTTTATTTGGAAATTAGAAGCAGATAGAATTAACAGGACAGTGGTAGCTATAGTTTGCAATTGACCATCGAATGGGGGACAGACAGCAGAGGTGAATGGATATTTTTCAGATGAGAGAATTGTGCAGTACAGTCGATAAAGTCCCTACAGGTTGGATTTAAATCTTTTGTTTCTCTTGGTATTTAAAAATGGCCTGGGATTGTGTGCAATTTCAATGGTTGTGGATGATACAACCTGGCAATGCAGTAAGAAGTGAGCAGCATATTGCAATCTTCAAGATAGCTTTCGCAACCTGGCAGATTCAAGTATGAAGTAATGAAATGGGAAGGAATAATTCACAAGACGTTTAATCAAATAGGTACTGATTTGAAAATGTGCAAAAATAAAGGGATTGGGGTGGGTGGGCGAGAAAGTGTTGTATGATTATATTCACAAATCTTTGAAGGTGGGAGGAAAGTTGATAAAGTAGTTGAGAAAGCAAATGTTACACTTGGCTTTGAGACTGAATATCACACTCAACTTTTACAAAGTTTCATCTGGAGAACCGTGTGTGGTCTGGGTCTAACAGTTTAAGTGGAAGTAATGGTATTAAAGATGCAGAGAAGTTTAGCCCTGTCCCACGGTACGAGTTCATTCCAAGAGCGCTCCCGAGTTTAAAAAAAATTGAACTCAGGGTAAGCACGGAGAATGAACGTAGCGGGTACGTCAGAGCTTGGGAACGTCTCTTAGCGGCTCGTAACGCTAACGGCAGTTACTCGGGAAGACTCGCTAATGGCAGGTAAGTACGGGAAGACTCGTGAAGATTTTTCAACGTTGAAAAATGTCCACGAGAGCCCCAAGTACCGACGAGTGGCCATTATCATAAATCTCCGAGTTTAAATCAGGGCATCTTGGAATGAACTCGTACCATAGGACAGGGGATTTACTGTGCGGGTACCTGTTTAAGGGACTTTAGCTGATTTGTGAAACTGGGATTGTACTCCTTTGAGAAACAAAGAGACATTCTTCCCACATGGATATTGTTATGTTTAAGTTTAGTTTAGTTTAATTTAGAGATGCAATGTGGAAACGGGTCATTTGGCCCACCATGTCCACGTGAACCGATGAACTCCATATACTAGTTCTATCCTATACGTTAAGGACAATTTACAGAAGCCAATTAACCTACAAACCTGCACGTCTTTGGAATGTGGGAGGAAACCGGGGCACTCGGCGAAAGCCCATGTGATCACAGGGAGAACGTACAAACGGCAACACCACTGTGCCGCCGATGATCTGAAAGAGTAGCATAAGCAGATTCCATAGGGACTTTTAAAAGTATAAGAATTTTAAAAGAAGAAATTTACTGGGGGAAAGGTGAAAACAAGGTGCAAATTGGTCAGCACTTTCAAAGTGTTGAGTGAATGAAGGCATGGTAGAGTATTAATGGGGGGGGGGTCATCATTTTAGCATAAGGAACATTGATGACTCTTTCCATTGCGACAAACCAAGTAGCCATTCCATTTACTACTACAAAAAGTGACAGAGAATCTAGAGCAGAGAAAGGGAGAGGAAAGCTAAAGGAAGATATGAAGAGAAAAGGAAAAAAGATATTGAATTCATATGGCATCTTCCTATATATATATATATATAGGATGCCATAAAAGATTAATCATTTTATTTGGATCATCCAAATGTCTAACAATAATAATAATAATAATAATAATAATAATAATAATAATAATAATAATAATAATAATCAAGGCTAATGTTACTCAGGAGTGATCCTGAATGTTGCAGCGATCTCCGAAACATAACGTAGTCAAAGGTATATGGGGAAAAAGCAGGAACGGGGTACTGAAAGTCAAAGTTTGTGGGGTGCATAGGTCTTCATCTTTGGTTCCAATCAGTAAAGAGGCAACATAGAAACATAAAAACATTAAAACATAGATAAATAAGAAGTAGGCCATTTGGCTCTTCGATATGATCATCTAAAATCAGTACCCCGTTCCTGCTTTTTCCCCATATACCTTTATTCCTTTAGCCCTAAGAGCTAAATCTAACTCTCTCTTGAAAACATCCAGTGAATTGGTCTCCACTGCCTTCTGTGGCAGAGAATCCCACAGATTCACAACTTTCTGCATGAAGAAGTTTTTCCTCATCTCAGTCCTAAATGGCCTACCCCTTAATCTTAAGCTGTGGCCCCTGGTTCTGGACTCCCCCAACATCAGGAACATTTTTCCTGCATCTAGTCTGTCCAATCTTTTAAGAATGTTATATGTTTCTATAAGATCCCATCTCATCCTTCTAAATTCCAGTGAATACATCCCCAGTCGATCCATTCTTACATCATATGTCAATCCCTCCATCTTGGCAATTAACCTGGTGAACCTACGCTGCACTCCCTCAACAGCAATAATGTCCTTCCGCAAATTAGGAGACCAAATTGCACATAATACTCCAGGTGCGGTCTCACCAGAGTCCTGTACAACCGCAGTAGGACCTCCTTGCTCCTAAACTCAAATCATCTCGCAATAAAGGCCAACATGCCATTAATTTTCTTCACTGCCTGCTGTACCTACATGCTTACTTTCAGTAACTGATGTACAAGCACACCCAGGTCTTGTTGCACCTCCCCCTTTCCTAATCTGACACCATTCGATACTAATCTGCATTCCTGTTCTGGCCACCAAATTGGATAACCTCACATTTATCCACATTATATTGTACCTGCCATGCATCTGCTCACTCACCCAACCTATCCAAGTCTCCTTGCAGCCGCACAGCATCCTCATCGCAGCTCATGCTGCCACCCAGCTTTGTCATCTGCAAACTTGGAGGTGCCACATTTAAGTCCATCATCTAAATCGTGAATATATATTAACGTTAATTCCAACTCTTTGCTTCCTGTCTGCCAACCATTTCTCTATCCATGTCAATACCCTACCCCCAATAGCATGTGCTCTAATTTTGCACACTAATCTCTTGTGTGGGACTTTGTCAAAGGCCTTTTGAAAGTCCAGATACAACACTTCCACTGTGTCTCCCTGGTGCCCACTAAGGTCCTCCTGCTTTTGAGTTCCATTGAATCAGATAGTTAACCAACTCGGTAGCAATTGTTTAGTGATAGCACCAAAAATAAATTTCCTTCCCTAATTGTCTACGACTGGAAAAAAAGGGTGTAAGTCAAGGATTCCCTCTGAAAAATTATCAGATCAAACTAACACCATTTTGAATTGGTAAGTCAGTCGCCGGTGAATTTGGGCACCATTTGTCTATTGCATCAGGGTACAATTGAGGGTCTCAGTGGTGGCTCTGATATTAGCTAAGCCTATAATGAGTGCCAGCAGAAACCTTGAGATGGAAGGCAAAACCTTTTGGACTTGTGGCCAATTACAGTGTTTTATTAACAAAGCCTTAGAGAAACTTTTAATCGTCTAGAGAATCTATGAACACTTGGACCATTTGTAAATCCCAGCAGAGGCTGACAAATATATGGAGTGCATTGAGAAATCATAGTCAATGAATTTTACCCACAAAAATTTCACTCATTGTTAACACTGCAGGCTTGATACTCTCCACTTCTCGCAGAGCAGTTCTCATACTAGTAGACACACTGGATTGCAGAATCAATCCTGAAGAAGTAAACAGAAAAAAAATGGTACTTATTCCAACCCCCTTGAAATAAATAATTTGGTAACTTTTAGAACAACTGTACAAGGTTCGGGTGGGAACACATCTAGGGGCGGCACAGCAGTAGAGTTGCTGCCTCACAGCGCTAGAGACCCAGGTTTGATCCTGCCTACAGATGCTGTCTGTACGGAGTTTGTATGTTCTCCATGTGACTCTGTGGGTTTTCTCCGGGTGCTCTGGTTTCCTCCCACACTCCAAAGATATGCAGGTGTGTAGGTTAATTGGCTGGTAAAATAATTGTAAATTTTCCCTAATGTGTCGAATAGTGCGGACTTGACGAGCCGAAGTGCCGGTTTCCGCGCTGTATCTTTAAAGTCTAAAGTCTAAATGACTGTGAATAGTTTGGTTCCCCTATTCAAATTAGGTGATATTTAATTAGAAACATAGAAACATAGAAATTAGGTGCAGGAGTAGGCCATTCAGCCCTTCGAGCCTGCACCGCCATTCAATATGATCATGGCTGATCATCCAACTCAGTATCCCGTACCTGCCTTCTCTCCATACCCTCTGATCCCCTTAGCCACAAGGGCCACATCCAACTCACTCTTAAATATAGCCAATGAACTGGCCTCAACTACCCTCTGTGGCAGAGAGTTCCAGAGACTCACCACTCTCTGTGTGAAGAAAGTCTTTCTCATCTCGGTCTTAAAAGGATTTCCCCCTTATCCTTAAGCTGTGACCCCTTGTCCTGGACTTCCCCAACATCGGGAACAATCTTCCTGCATCTAGCCGTCCAACCCCTTAAGAATTTTGTACGTTTCTATAAGATCCCCTCTTAATCTCCTAAATTCCAGAGAGTATAAACCGAGTCTATCCAGTCTTTCTTCATAAGACAGTCCTGACATCCCAGGAATCAGTCTGGTGAACCTTCTCTGCACTCCCTCTATGGCAATAATGTCCTTCCTCAGATTTGGAGACCAAAACTGCACGCAATACTCCAGGTGTGGTCTCACCAAGACCCTGTACAACTGAAGTAGAACCTCCCTTCTAGAGATGTTGTAGAGAAAGTTTACTTGGATGAGGCTGTGTCTTGGGGGGTTGTGCTATGAGGAAAGATAAAACAAGTTGGGACTCTGCTCGTAAGAAGAGAGATGATTCTTTTGGGGGCTTAACAGAGCAAATGCTGAGAGGATGTTTCCTGTCATGGGAGACTTAAGAACCAGAGACCATGGCCTCAGAGTAATGAAGTGCCCATTTAAGAATAAGGTGTAGAGGAATCCCGGTGGGTTGTTGGTGCGTTGTTAGACTTTGGAATTTCTTGGCACAGAGCTGTGGGGGCAGAGTCCTTCTGTATAGTTAAGGCTGATGTAGATAGATTTTGAATCAGTTACGGAATTATGTTTGAGGGAAAAGTGGACCTGGGAAATGTTGGTTCAGCTGTGATGGTATTGAAAGGTGGAGTCAGTTTGAGAGCTCAATTGTCTCCTTTCTTTGCTACTTCTCATGGTCTTAATGAAAGGAGTTGAAATAAATGATCTTTGGAACTGGTAGGGAGAAATCCATAAATCTACACAGTTTACTTTAAATACTTGTGAATGTGCCTTTAAAAAAAGTTCTTTCCTTGCCCTTGCAGAATGCTGTTAAGGTGCTAAATCATGACGACATCATTCAAGGATCTCCTGCTTGGAAGCGGCTATTGCCAGAAACAGCTCGTCAGCTGATGGTTTATTTAGTGTTGCGCAAAGCAGTGAAAGCTGTTGATTCTGAGAAGATTAATTAAAGAGGAATTTACTGAATCAAATGAACCACGAGAAACTAAAGCACAGTTGGAAAATAATGTCAGAAAGAAAATAAAAGACAGACGGATTGTGGCTGAACTAGGCGTTAAGTTTCGCACCATCTTAAATAGGTACATGTCATTATGTTTAAGAAGGAACTGCAGATGCTGGAAAATTGAACTGAAGAAGGGTTTCGACCCGAAACATTGCCTGTTTCCTTCGCTCCATAGATGCTGCCTCACCCGCTGAGTTTCTCCAGCATTTTTGTCTACATGTCATTATGCAACATTTTGATAACAAAATTCACCCTCTCTACCAATCTTTAGTTTTGCTTTTGTCATTGATTAATTATATTATTTGTCGCTCTGTCTATCTGTCTATTGTTTTAATTTGCATTGTTCTCCACATGCTTAAACAATACCTGTGTCTGTTCTTTGGTACCATAATTACACCCAATCAATAATGACAGCAAATAATTATCCCACATACATTTACTGAGAGTCAAAAGTTTATAGCCTAATGATCACACACAAAAGAAAATCACAACTTGTCCATCAATTCTAATCATACTAACACATTTTTTTTTCACATAGCACACAGTAATTCTCAGCACCATCCCTCAGCATGGATGTATCCTCTTGCAACACTTCATCACCCTATCTCTCTCTCCAGGCTAAATTCAACCCATCATGTAAAGGCCAATTCGACCCACATTTTGTTAGCACGTAACAAAATCCTGCTGAAATAAAACATTTAGTGCAATATGTTTAAAGCATTGAAGTTCCAACAATCCTTTTTTTTTAAAAAAGACTTAATGTCTAACATGGCTGAGGAAAACAGAGAACAGATAGGTTTCATAGTTTAACAACCAGGAGCTGAGGAAATGTATTATGTCAAATCACTTCATAATGCTGTAGTGGAATTGACTGAAGGATTTGAGAGAGTAATTTGATCAGAAGTAGTTTGAAAGAGTAAGGGAGCGAGAGGTCTGAGGTTGCAGAGGCAGGCAAAGATTTAGAGTTGTGGGAGTTAGTATTCTCCAACCCATTATAAAATGTTGATCTTTGCTGACCAAAGTGCAGTGATGAGAGGTAAATGATCAGTCCATATTAATCCATCAAGAACAGCACAAACAATTGCTAGCAACTAATGAAACTTACTCACCGTGCTGTTGCGCTGCTTAACCAAGAAATTAATTACTGGTCAATAGCACTGAATGTATTGCATGGTGGCTTCAATGTTGTGGTCCCTGCATTCAGTCTATAAAGTCACAAGAATGAATTTCAGGGGGAGAGAACAGTGTGTTGAGCATTTAGTGCCACTGAGTGAGGAACACTGTCTATACACCTGTGTCTTCATTTACTTCAACGCACAAGATGGACTTTTCAAATCAACATGTAAAATCGTCACCAAGAATTGTCTTTGCAAACATAACCACGCTGTAGGTAGTAGAACTGATTATTTATGTTTAAATTGACATTTTGGGAAGGGAATGGCTCTGGGAGTATCTAGATTGACTGTCCATGTCTAGACTGAGAGCAGGGCCGAGAGGCATGATACTTCCAGAGGACCTGAATTGCAGTTGTTAGGTTTAGTTTAATAGTAGCCCATTACTGCCGAGATAGTTGCTTCAGTTTTGGTGCATGGTCTCATTTAATTTTCACAGCAACAATTTAAAAAGAATGCCTTGGGCTTTGCCAAGAAAGAAGTGAGAAGACCAAACTTTCACCTGCTCACCCAACAACCCCCCAGTCTGACCCCCCAGTAGAACATTGGCAGGTTAATTGTGAAAAACCACAAAAGATGTTTTGAAGGTTTATTTTCTAAAATAAATCCGCTGTTCTCTAACACACGCATTTTGTATTAAATGGCTTGAATTCATAAATTGCCAAGCTGATACCATCATCCATAGCACTGGTAGGTTAAGAGCCTGGGTTTAATTCCAATCAGATTGCAAAACTTTTGTTAATTTTTTTATGAACACTAGGAAAGAAGTGACCCACAATTTCCATGCATTGGTGTTGAATATGGTTGCCAAACCTATCATAGCATAAAGACTGCAGAGATCCTGTTAGATTGAATCCGCCTGAACTGAGATTTCCCAGTTATTCTTGTAAAGAATGGAACCTCTGCTTGCCCCCTTCCTGAAAAAGGTGCTGTCATATGTTCAGTACCTCTAGATGGACATGGATTCCAATGCTTCCGCCATTCCTCTAGTACACACATAATTGGTCCACCATCACTGAGAATGGGGATATTCTTCCAGACTCCTTGGCTGATTAAATTTCCATCACCATTTGTAATTACGTGTGATCTCATTGTTTGAGATTGCACAGCCTAATGGGCATGTCCCACTTAGGCGATTTTTCAGGCGACTGCCGGCTACCGTCAAGTTGCTGGCAGTCGCCTGAAAAACCAGCAAGTGGAATGGTGACTGTCAGAGTGGAACACACACACACACTCATCGCTTCCTTCACCAGCCCGTTATGCAGGCGGGGGACAGGGCAAGCGGGGGGAGCGCTGTCTGAGTGAAATTCACACGGTGCAAAGCCAAGGTGATACCGCGATGAACAGGAAGGTAGGCTCTGTAATTAAGACGGCTAAAGCACAGTGTACGGTAAGTCCTTTAAAGGAGGGGAGGCGATGGGGGAGAAGGAGGGAGAAGGAGTGGGTCAACTTTTAAGAAGCCAGAGGTACACGGCTGTGAAGCTCAGCGGACATTTAACATTACTGGTCGGTTATCCTTGGTTCTGAAAACTACTGCCTACATTTTTTTTCCCCAATGAGCCGATGAAATTCACCGGTCTGCACTGGCTACAACCTATGAGAACCTAAGAGAACCTTTGACCTCCTGACAACTCACCTATGGCACGAGAATTCACGCTATTCTCCATGGCGGCTTCATTCTAGTCACCGCTAATTTTTCAACGTGTTGAAAAATTTGTGGCGACCATAATGAGATCGCTACTAGTACCCAGAATACGGGACCTCCTCACGACCATGAAAGCGACTCCCTGGCAACCACCCGCGAACATGAGGCAACCATGTGGTGACTGCATAGTCTCCTGCAGTCACCTAAGAAGTCGCCTAAGTGGGACAGGCCCATTAGAGGCATAGAGCCATACAATGTGGATACAGGCCCTTCAGTCCAACTTGCCCATGCCTCCCACCATGTCCCATTTACATTAGTCCCATTGGCCTGTGTTTGGCCCATATCCCTCTAAACCTATCCTAGCCATGTACCTGTCCAAATGCTTTTAAATGTGTGATAGTGCCTTGTCCATTGCATGCTGCTTTTGCTGTTAGCATGCATGTACAGTAGTTCCTGTGTTGCAACTGGTCTGTTGGCTGGTACCTCATTTTTATAATGTCAGATATTGCTCCTGGGCATGTCTGGACTGAAGTGTGGTTAATCCCCTGCTGTGATAGTGTTGATGAAGTGAGTGATCTGTTGGACCATGAAACTACAGACTGTGTGAACATTTCTGCTGCTGCTTATGGTCTACACTCCCTCCTGGATACTGAGTTTTGAGTTGCCAAATCTGTTCTGATTGTAACCCATTTAGGACAACTATACTGCCACACAATGTGCCAAAAGGAGGCCTCTGTGTGAAGATCAGGACTGTATGGTGCTTCCATAAATGCCAATAGGTTGCACAATAGCACAGCTGATAAAGCTGCTGCCTCACAGCACCACAGACCCATGTTCATTCGTGACCTCAGATGCTGCCTGTGTGTAGTTTGCGTGTTCTCCCTGTGTGACCGCGTGGGTTTCCTCCAGGTACTCTGGTTTCTCCCAGATCCCAAAGGTGTGCAGATGTACAGGTTAATTTCCCTCTGTAAATGGCCTCCTAGTTTGTAGGGAATGGGATAACATAGAACTAGTGTTAACAGGTGATCTATGTGGACATGATGGGTCAAAGGGCTTGCTTCTATGCTGTATTAATAAATTTTAACTAAAACCATCATGGGCAAATACATTGCCACAGGTTGTTCGTGATGGCAAGATTAATACGTAGGTTTATCCCTCTTATCGGTTTACACACCATCTGCCACACACAGTCTAACAGCTGTATTGTTCATGACTCAGCTTGCTTGGATAGTCCTAGTAGTAACAAGGTGGTAATCAGGAGGAAGTTTCCTTGTTTATGTCTGACCTGATGGTTGGGGACTTAACAGGTCTGGCATCAGTGCTGAGGACTACAATAACTACTCTACCCGGTCTGCTTCCCCCTGTATCATCACTGCTGATGTGTCTGGATGTACTTAGGGATTGTGATGAAGGAGTTGGCACGTTATCTGTAGGTGTGATTCTATTGCATCAGGCTGGTTTATGGCAAGCTTTCCCAATCTGGACACCGGATCCCTGATGTTTATGAGGAGGACTTTGTCAGGGTGAATTGGCGGTGAGCAATCAGGAACTCACTTCTGACTTTGAAACCTGAAAAGTCTTGAATTCTGGCCCAGTAGGGCACCCACGGATATAACATGTTCCAATCAATGTCTCATAGAAACATGGAAACATAGAAAATAGGTGGAAGAGTAGGCCATTTGGCCCTTCGAGCCAGCCCCACCATTTAATATGATCATGGCTGATTATCCAAAATCAGTACCCCGTTCCTGCTTTCTCCCCATATCCCTTGATTCTGTTAGCCCACATTACTAAATCTAACTCTCTTAAAAACATCCAGTGAATTGGTCTCTACTGCCTTCTGTGGCAGAGAATTCCACAGATTCATAACTCTCTGGGTGAAAAAGGTTTTCCTCATCTCAGTCCAAAATGGCCTATCCCTTATTCTTAAACTGTGACCCCTGGTTCTGGACTCTCCCAACATCGGGAACATTTTTCTTGCATCTGAATTGAGATTTGCTAGAACTTGGCACTGATATTTGTCTGCTGCTTTGATATCTTTTGACATGGGGCCTGAAGGTTACCTGCTACCGTGCTATTGTAAGATCTGACTTTATATATATATTTAATTTGTAATGTTTGTTTCTCAACATAATAAAATTCAATGGATAAACCACAATAATGTTGCCAACTGACAGTGTTAATCAATAGCTAAATGAAACAGGAAGCCTTGTCAGTTATCAGGGGGTGAGTAATGCAAACGCATTTATCACCACCACAAGGTGAACATTGATATCAAAGCATGAAGTGTGCAAAGTTTTGAAATCTTTGATGTCATTACTTATTGCAACTTTCTTTACGAGACAACATGACCTTGACTGTATTCTATGTGTTTAACATGTATGAATGATCTTACTGGTTTTATCCCAAGTGATTACATCAGTTACACCACAAGTCTGGCCAAAATTCCACAGGCATGAGCAATGTGAAAAAAAAGTGAAATATGCTTTTTTAGAAGATCCTGAAAAGAAGGATATGGATCAATAGAGTCTGGAAAAAACATCTAAGGTTGGTACTGGAAATTGTTGGACTGCGGCTGAAGGATAATGTTACCGCCAATGTGATGCTTTGAGATTTCTAACTGAGCCTGAAAAGGAAATTTATAGTCATAGGAAGGAACTACAGATGCTGGGTTAAACTGAAGATAGGCACAAAATGCTGGAGCAACTCAACGGGACAGGCAGCATCTCTGGATAGAAGGAATGGGTGATGTTTTGGGTTGAGACCCGAAATGTCACCCATTCCTTTTATCCAGAGAAGCTGTCTGTCCCGCTGAGTTACTCCAGCGTTTTGTGTCTATCTTAGGAAATTTAGAGACTGGCTTTTTTGAAAGACACTTCTTTTAGGTTTAACATGGTTCTCCTGTGTTTCCACCACCAACCACCCTTTGTGTGAAAAAGTTACCCCTCAGATTTCTATTAAATCTTTTCCCCTGCACCTTGAACCTATGTCCTCTGGTCCTCGATTCCCCTACTCTTGGCAAGAGACTGTGCATTTACCAGATCAATTCCTCTCATGATTAGAGTGGGTAGATGCACAGATGAAATCTGATTTCATTATGAAAATTATTGTTCAATTATCACATGGTTCGGACTTCTGGTGGCGCTATGGAGTGAGTGGAACTCGCGCCATTCAGCTCCGCTAAAATTGTATTAAAAACGGGGGTAAAAGGGGTTAATTGAAGCTACTCACCAGAGGAGAACGGTTGTGAACAGCTCCGGTAGTGTTAAAAAGGTGCGTGACGTCATCAGGCACGCGACTTTACTAAGAAAATGTCGCTGCATCGCTCCCCCCCCCCACCAAGGGAAAAAGCCTGTGAAAAGGGAAGTAGGCCTCACTGGAGCCTCGGGCTCGAGTTTGAGTGCCTCCCAGGAATATATTTTAAAGATGGACGACCTCAAAAAAAATCATTATGGGTGAGCTGAAACAAATGCTTAAGGATATGAAAAAAGAATATAAAGAGGAAATAAAGACTTTAAGAGCTGATATTTTGGTGTATCATGAGAATTTGAAAGAAGAGTCCAAAAAGGAAGTTATAGCCGCTGTAAAGACTATGATGGACGAATGGAAAGATGAAGCGGGTACTGATTTGCAACAACAGATGGATGATGTAAACCGTAAAACTGGTGAGATGGAGGTGCTGCTGGATACCAAGTTAGAACCTATTATAACTTCACTTAACCAACAAAATGACGCAATAAAAGAACTGACTGATTCAGCCGAGAAGCACCTTGCCGAGAACAAGCGTTTATCAGAATTATTACACAAAATAACTGAGAAATGCATTGACTTGGAGGGACGTCAAAGGCGTAAGAATCTGCGTATTGTTGGGTTGAGTGAAGGCCGAGAGGGAAATCAAGACCCTCGAAAATTTGCTGCAAAACTTCTAAAAGATATTCTGAACTTGGACCAAGAACCTCTGCTGGGCCGAGCACACAGGGCATTGAGACGTACCCCTAGGAGGGATGCTCCCCCAAGACAGATGATTGTGAAGGTGGCTTACGATCATGTTTTTGAAGATATGATGAAGATAATAATACGTAAGAAAAATCTCAAATATGAGGGAGACAACATCAGTATTTTTAGAGATTACCCTGCGGAAGTGGCCAAGAGAAGATCTTTATTTACAGAAACAAGAGGTATCCTGAGGAACACAAAGAATCTGAGATATGGCCTGATATACCCGGCAACATTAAGGGTAACTTATGATAACAAGGAGCACCGCTTCACCAAACATACAGAAGCTCTTGAATTCGCTCGAGATATTCAGAAGAAACTGGAAGAGGAAGAAGTAGAGGAAGAAGCAGATGAAGATGAAGGACACTGAATATTATTGATCACTTACCTGATGATACTGATTATTGATCACTTATCTGATGATACTGTCCACCCACAGAAAAGGAGGAGGATTCACACTGAAGGAGGATCCGCAGGGAAGGAGGAGGAACAATGGACATGGACTCTATCTTGGGGTCAAGGAGGGATGGATGGATTATTAATAAATATAGTTTTGTATTAACTACCCCTCAAAAATGTTTGTTAGCTCTCCTAATATAGTGCTACGACACTAACTATATTTGATATTAGTAGTATTATTAATTATTAAGTACATAAATTTAAAACCCCACCCCGACATATATAGCCGTTAAGGCAAAAACGGAGCTGGAATTATTAATATCTTTTTTTTTCACGGAGGTCCGTAGACTAGTAGCCACGCTAGTGTGGCTTACACCAATACTAACTGCACTAACTATAGTTGTAGTCACTTTTTTCCCCCTTACACTTTATTAACATCACTTACCTTACTCACATTTTTTATTATTATTTTTATATTATGTATTTTATTTCATATTATTTACTATATGGATTTAAGTATGATTGGTATTATATAGTTAGTTCAAGGAGACGTGTGTATAAGACAATGTCACAGATATTAAATTTCATTGATCTGATGTTTGGGTATAGGATTGGGTTGGATGAGCTGAGACATCTACTCCATTATAAACCATCTTAATAATAAAATGTATGACATAAACACTAGGATTGGGGGTGATGGAATCACCTTCTGTAGTTGGAATGTTAAGGGAATTAACGAACCAATTAAAAGAGGTAAGGTTTTAGCTCAATTAAATAGATTGAAATCTGATATTATTTTTCTCCCAGAGACACACCTTAAAAAAGATGCGCAGTATAGATTAATAGCAAAATGGATTTCCAAAGTATATCACTCTTCATTTACACATAAGTCTAGAGGTGTAGCAATAATTACTCGTAAAGGTATACCTTTTAAACAAAGCTCAATAATAGAAGATGTTGAGGGTAGATATATAATAATTACAGGTGAATTATATTCTAAAAAAGTAATCCTTATGAATATATATGGTCCTAATTTTGATAATCCATTATTCTTCAAGAAAATATTTAACAACATCCCTATACCCACTCAACATAATCTAATAATTGGAGATGATTTTAATTGTACCTTAGATAATTATTTAGATAGATCATCAATGAAAAGGAAAACCACTTCTAAGTCAAGTACATTTATAAATTATTTTATTAACACAGCAAACGTTAAGGATATCTGGAGAACAGATAACCCATCTGGTCGAGAATATTAATTCTTTTCCCCTGTATTTGGAACCTACTCAAGGATAGGCTATTTTTTAATAGATTCAAAACTAATCCCATTTACATATGACTCAAAATATCATAATATTATTATCTCGGATCATGCTCCATTAACATTTAAGATAAAATTAAAAGACATAACTATTAAAACCTCTAACTGGAGACTCAACCCCCAAATATTAAAGGATAGGGCTTGTTATGATTACTAGGTAAAACAGATTAAATTATTTTTTGAAACTAATGACAAACCTGGAATTTCACCATCACTGATCTGGGATACATTTAAAGCATTTATGCGTGGTGCGATAATATCAGCACAAGCATACGTTAATAAGGAAAATCGAAAGACTCAACAAAAGTTGGAAAATGAAATAAAACAATTAGATATTTAAAATGCAATATCCCCTTCTAAGGGGCTAAGTAATAAAATTGCATCATTAAAATATAAGCTAAATAAAATATACTCAAATCAGATTATTAAACTTTTTCAACAGACTAAGCAAGTACACTTTGAATTTGGGGATAAACCACAAAAATTACTGGCACGTCAGCTTAGAAAATTAGATGAGGAGAAAATGATACATAAAATTAGATCTGAACAAGGAGAAATATTGACTTTACCAAAAGATATCAATGATACATTTTTACAATATTATCAAAATCTTTACTCATCTAAACTAGCAGGACAATCAGATGGAATGGAAACATTCCTACAAGAATGTCATATTAACAGTTTAGATCAGGAAAGTAGAGACTTGTTAAATGCTGATATATCAGTAAAAGATATTGAAGAATCAATTGGATCATTAAATAACGGAAAAGCCACAAGCCCTGATGGCTTGTGTTGAATTTTATAAGAAGTTTCATGATCTGATCGCTTCACACTTACATACAATATATAAATATGCTTATGAACAAAGAAAGTTACCAGAATCATTAAATGAATCTACAATTACACTTATCCCTAAAGCTGATAAAGATTTGGAAGACCCTGAATCATACAGAGCAATAGCTCTTTTAAATACTGATCAAAAAATACTAACTAAAATTTTATCTCGGAGGCTAAGTTTAGTGATTAATAAATTAATACATCATGACCAAACAGGTTTTATTCCAAAACGCCATTCATCCTATAATCTGAGACGTCTATTCAATGTCATGTACTCAAAAAGAGTGAATGATATTGAACTAGCTGTCATATCCTTAGATGCTGAAAAAGCATTTGACCAGGTTAATGGCCATATTTATTTAAAATAATGCAGACATTTCAACTGGGGGATAGATTTTCCAAATGGGTAAAAATCATATACTCGAATCCAACTGCAAGAATATTAACAATTCAAATGCTATCAGCAAAGTTTAATCTCTTTAGGGGTTGTAGACAAGGATGCCCGTTATTACCATTACTATTTGCTCTGGTAATAGAACCATTAGCCGAAATGATTAGATCAGAACCAGAAATATATGGATATAATATCAAAACTACAATGAATAAAATATCTCTATACGCAGATGACATCTTAATTTATATTACAATACCGGAGATTAGTATTCTCAATCTATTTAATGTTATAACTAAGTTTAGTACATTTTCTGGGTATAGAATTAATTGGAATAAAAGTGAAATTATGCCTATAACTGGAATAAAATTAAATATATTAGAACAATTCCCACTTAAAATAGTCACGGACAAACTCAAATATCTAGGAATTAATGTATCTAAGTCCTATAACTGTCTATTTAAATATAATTACCCTCAATTATTAAATAAACTAAAAAAAAAAAAAATTATATTGGAAAACACTACCTATATCAATGATCGGTAGAATAAATGCTATAAAAATTATTTTTTTACCACAATTGTTATATTTATTTCAAGCCATCCCTTTATATCTCCCTAAAATGTTTTTTAAAAAAAAGATACTTTGGTTAATAGTTTTATTTAGGACTTGTAAATGAAAACTTTACAAGCTCTTAAGTGTGCAACATCTTTTAATGATAGCACTGGGTATTACATACACCTTCAAGAACCGGCTACATTTTCCAACTGAGGGGAAGGCGTTATGATTGATGTTAACTGGGCGGGGTTAATGGGAGTGAGGTAACTATATTATTGGTTGCATATAAACCATCTACATCCTTCCCCTTAGAAATCAAAAAAAACAGATTGTTGTCACGACAACCGAATTAAACAGCAGAATTAAACGAAATCGCCGTAGCGAACAGGCGGCTTACTGATCCTGCCCGAGCGCGTACGGATGTCTCCCCCTCCCCCGAAAGAGCAGAAGAAGCAGGAGGACGCAAGGCAGCCGGGGAACCAGGGAAGGGCATTGGGGTGGGAGAAACAGGAGAGGGAGAACCGCGATCGGCAACAGGGGACCCGCGCAGAGGGGAACCAGGCGCCCGCGACGGGGACCGAGGCATGCAGGGAACACCAGCCGGGGCGGCAGCCGGCTGCTGATAGGAGAGTGGAGGGGCATAGGGCCCAGGGGGCTGCGGCTGTGGCTCATTAACCGCAAGCAGGTGTTGTCGGCTTCTTCGGTAGATGGAACCCTCACAGTCGACCAGATACGAACGAGGTGAGTCGGCCACCCCAACCACGGTGGCCAGACGGTAGTGACCACTGGCGGTCTGCAATCGAACAACCTGTCCGGGCAACAGAGGATCGAGTGGTCTGCACGACCGATCGTGGGAACGCCGCTGGCTGTCATGTTTCTCTTGAATTCGCCTCTGCACGGAGGCGGGCTCCAGCACCCGAGGTTTCAGCTGGCGCTGGGCAATCGGGACGGTGGATCTGGTAGTTCTGGACATCAGACGCTGAGCAGGTGACCCCATGGCCGGATCCCTGGAAACATTCCTGAGGTTCAGGAGATCCAAATACAAATCAGAATTGGATAGTCGCGCCTGTTCCATCAGAAGCTTGGCGCTGCGGACGGCCCGTTCTGCTAGGCCGTTGCTCTGTGGGTACTCTGGGCTGCTGGTGAAATGCACGAAATTCCACTTGTCGGCAAAGCTTTTGAATTCTCGGCTTGTAAACTGCCTGCCGAACAGGAAGTCTCTGAACTTGGAGCAGGCGAACACCACCGCGAGCAGCTCTTTCTCGATCTGAGCGTACCGCTGCTCGGTGTCCGTCATGGTGCGGGAGGCATAGGAGACGGGATGCAGCGATCCATCGACAGACTGAAGGCAGGCCGCACCCAGGCCGAACTTGGAAGCGTCACAGGTGACGGTGATGGGGCGACCCACGTCGAAGAACCGCAACGTCGGAGTGCTAATCAGTTTCGACTTGAGGCGGTCAAAGGCCTGCTGGTGATATGGGAGCCAGGCCCAGGCGATATCCTTTTTTGTCAGCTGCCGCAGGGGAGCACTCAGCTCACTGAGGTTTGGTATAAACTTGCCAAGGTAGTTCACCATGCCCAAGAATCGTTGCAGACCTGGCACGTCGGTGGGGGCTGCCATTTCGGAGATGGCAGCTGCCTTCAAGGGGTCGGGCTTTAGTCCGTTAGGGGTGAAAAATGTCCAACATACGTGACCTCTGATACACGAAACCGGCACTTCTTGGGATTCAGCTTCAGGTGCGACCGTCGCGCGCGATCCAGGACGCGGCGGAGGTTCAGGTCGTGCTCGGCAATGTCCTTCCCATAAACCAGGATATCATCCACGATGATGGCACATGGCAGGTCCGCGAATAATTGCTCCTTCGTCCGCTGGAACACCTCGCTAGCAGAATTGATGCCGAATGGCATTCGCAGGAACTTGAATCTGCCGAACGGTGTGGCGAAGGTCGTCAGGTCAGAAGACGCTTTGTCCAACGGGATCTGCCAAAACGAGTTCTTAGCGTCTAGGACCGAAAAGATGGTGGCTTGCCCGACCTTTGCCGCCACATCCTCAACAGACCGCATGGGGTAATGTGGTCGCCTGATGGCAAGGTTTAAGTCCTTCGGGTTGATACACACGCATATCTCGTTCTTGTCTTTCTTAATCGTGGCAACCATGGTGGAGACCCAATCGGTGGGCTCGCTAACTGCTACTAGCACCCCCTTTTCGACCATCTCGTTGAGCATCGCCTCGACCTTGTCCTTCATGGCGTGAGACACCCTGTGAGGTGCGCGGACCACGGGTTGTATATTTGGGTCAATGGAAATATGGTATGACACTGGTAACTTCCCCAGGTCATCGTCGAACAGGCGTGGGTTCGTATCCCACTTCTGACACCATGTAAATGAAAACTTTACAAGCTCTTAAGTGTGCAACATCTTTTAATGATAGCACTGGGTATTACATACACCTTCAAGCACCGGCTACATTTTCCTACTGAGGGGAAGGCGTTATGATTGATGTTAACTGGGCGGGGTTAATGGGAGTGAGGACTTATTTGGGAATAAGTAAAAAACATCTATGTAAATCTAAAATAAATGGTGGACTAGCACTACCAAATTTCTTATATTATTTCTGGGCAGTTCAGATCAAGAATATGAATTTTTGGTTGGTAAATTTAGATTATGAACCAAGCTGGCTAAAGATGGAAAAGGAATACTGTTTGCCTTTTGATGTAGGTTCGATTCTTTTTGCACCAAGGGAAGTACAAAAAAAAAATGTATGGTGACAACCCTATAATTTATAGCAACAGACGTATTTGGAAACAAATAGTTAAGACCCTACATATGGATAATTTGTCACTTTGTTTGCCAATTATGAATAATCCCTTGTTTAGGCCCTCTGTATTGGACAAGGGGTTTAGACACTGGAATGATTTAGGAATTAAAAGGATAGAACACCTTTATAAGAAAGGAAAATTTCTTTCATTTCAAGAGTTACAGGATATTTATGGATTGCAGTCAAATAACATATTTAGGTATTTACAAATTAGAAACTATATTAAGTCAAATACGCAAGACTATAAAAATAGAAAACCAGGATTATTAGATGAATTGTTTAATAAACACCCAAATACAGAAAAATTAATAGCGTATATATACAATACTATTTTGGATAGGGAAATCCCAACTTCGGAAATATATCGACAAACATGGGAAAATGAAATAGGTTTATCTATAACGAAGGAAATTTGGGAAGAAGCCTACAACGTATACATCGTTGCTCATTAAATGCTAGACATATATTGATACAATTTAAGTTATTACACAGATTACATTATTCAAAAACGAAATTAAATAGAATTTATCCTAACATTTCTCTTATTTATGATAAATGTCAGAACTTGGAAGCTAATTTAACACATAGTTTTGTAACATGTATAAAACTCAATTATTATTGGATAGAAATCTTTAGAGCTATCTCTGAAGTTCTTAAAATTAAACTGGACCCAGATCCAAAATTAATAATATTAGGAGTTCCGGATTCAAATTTAATATTAACAGTAAACCAAATAAATTTCTTGGATTACTGTTTGATAACAGAGAAAAAATTAATACTGAAATTTTGGAAGGGAACATTATCCCCCACAATTAAAATGTGGACAGTGGAAATGTTGAAGACGTTGCATTTGGAAAGAATCAGATTTGTCTTAATGGACAAATACGAACTCTTTGAACAGATATGGTCTCCATATGCAGAATATTTGAAGGGGTAGCTGTTCTTGGCATCACAACTCAATGGGTACCCGGCAGGATTAGATGAAAATAACTCTCTTTTTTTCTTTTTGATTTGTATACGTCTCTATTGATATCACTATTTGAAATTGTGTTATTCACTATTAATTTTTGGATACTATAATCTCTTTTTTTAAAAATATATATATATAATACTTTGTTTTAATTAAATACATATAACAAGAATATAAACATATATATTTTTTTCTCTCCCTTCTCTTTCTCTTTCTAAATAATCAAAATTATTATTTAATCACTATTTTTATTGATTAAAATCTATTCTTTTCTTTTTCTACTTTCTAAAAAAATAGAAGTTTATAAGAATTATTCGTAACATTCGTATACTTATTGAAATAAGTTGGTTGTGTACTTGAAAAGTTGTTATACCGTTGTTATGATGGATTACCTCTAATAAAAATATTATTACATATCACATGGTTCCACATTTGATTGCATCTGCCTTGAAACGGTTATGGGCACCAGCTTCTCAGTAGCTTCCTGAAGTCTTTTGCTAGTCTCCGTTTTTTGCTTCATCTGCCAGACTTGAGACTTTATTTTACTTTAGAGATACCCCAGGAGTCTGAAGAAGGATCTCGAAGGTCTCGACTCGAAGCGTCACCCATTCCTTCTCTCCTGAGATGCTGCCTGTCCCACTGGGTTACTCCAGCATTTTGCGTCTATTCTCGAACTGAAATGTTGTCTGTCCATTCCCCCCACAGATGCTGCCTGACCCATGAGTTATTCCTGCACTTTGTGTTTTGCTCAAAATTCCATCATCTGCATTGCTTGTGTCCCCAAAATAATGGGACATCTGTGAGGGACACTATGAAGGTGGTAACGTTTGCTACCGTTCTCCTTGTGAGTTTAGTTTAGTTTAGCCATACAGCATGAAAACAGGTCCTTCGGCCCACCGAATTCACGCCAACCAATGATCCTTGTGCACTAATTCTATCTTACACTCTAGGGACAATTTACAGAAGCCAATTAACCTTCAAACCTGCAGGTCTTTGAAATGTGGGAGGAAACCAGTGCACCTGAATAAAACCCACTCTTTCACAGGGAGAACATACAGACAGCATCCGTAGTTGCCGAACCAGACCGTGATTCGACCAGTGCATATGGTCTCTACCGTACACCTGTAGCCATTTAAGAGAGTATTCATCAACATGCCGAATATCCCCAATCAACTAAGGAAGTAGAGACATTGATGGGATTTCTTTATGATTTCAATGTTTTGAGTCCAAGATGTACATAGCTACACTATGTAAATGTATGGTGTGGCCAATTAGTTTTAAAGATTACATAGAAACATAGAAACATAGAAAATAGGTGCAGGGATAGGCCATTCGGCCCTTCGAGCCAGCACTACCATTCGATATGATCATGGCTGATAATCCAAAATCAGTAACCCGTTCCTGGTTTCTTCCCACCAATGAATCTTTTGATTCATCATTAGATCACCGGCCCCATAGCAGAAGCGTCCACGTCGCGGGGCTGGAAAATGGAAGTATCCTGAGCTAATTCTGCTACCACCATCAACAGCATTATTGTGACAAGTGATGGCTTCCACAGACTGTCACCGGAAGCTTGCGTCCTTTTCAGGATGGACGATGACAGCGAGGTCAACATTTGTAACAAGATGGACACCAAATGAAGAAGAACCAATGATCTCCAATGAATTTTTTGAGTTCCACAATTAATCGACTTTGAAAAATAGTAATGGAAAAATAGTAACGAAAAATTATCCTATATGACTGTAGCTCCGAGAAATACATGCTATAATTTGTTGGCTTTAGTTAATTGGTTCACAAAAATGTCAAAAAACCTCTACCCAAAAACTGCAAAGTTCGTACATATTTCATGCTTTTTACTGAATGAATGATATCTTTATTTCAAACGATTAAACAAAAAGAGAAGAAAAGATGAAAATGAATAAATAAAAGGAAAATTATATATATACATATATATATATACATAAATACATACACACATACATACATATACATGTACATATATATAAACATACATATACACATATACACACATACACATATACATAACATATATGTACATACATAAATTAAAAAATCAAAAGCCAATTTCAACATAATACACATTAGACTCGTTCGAAAAGGGATAGGAAGAAGCCTATGCTTGTCAAGTCCTACCCCCATTCTTCACCATTAACAAATGCAAAATTCAACAAAATAAACTAAACAGACAATTCAAATAAAACTACTACAATCAAGCTATTAATAAAAAAAAAATGAAAAGAACAAAAGAACAAGCACCATTAACATCTGTGAGATTTACATTCTCCTTCCTCATACTGTACTTTTCAAGGATATATCTTTTGTACATTTTTTTTAATTGCATTATATTCATTCTTTGTTTAATTGTTTCATCAAGACCATTCCACAAAACCACCCCACAAATGAAAATACACATACTTTTTAAATGGGTCCGAGCATAATGCTGTTTCAAGTTTAGTTTCCCTCTAAAGTTATAACCCCCCTCTCTGTCTTTGAACAGTTTTTGTATGTTTACAAGTAGCAGTTTATTTTTTGCTTTATAAATTATTTGTGCAGTCTTAAATTCTACCAGATCCTTAATCTTTAAGGTGTGTAATTTTAAATACAGTATATTGGTGTGGTCATGATATCCTACATTGTTTACTATACGAATAGCTCTTTTTTGTAGTGTGCTGCCCCATACTTCCACACAGTAATCTAAATACGGTAACACAAGTGAGCTGTACAGAATATACAGTGCTCTCTCATTCAAAACATCCCATCACTCCAATACTCCGTGCTACTTTTGCTCTCACATGTTTATATGGGGTTTCCAGCAGATTTTGTGATCAAGAATCACACCCAGAAATTTATTTTCATACACTCTTTCTATTTCAACATTATTTATCATTACTTTTACTTGTGTATTTATTCTGTGTTTTCCAAACAGCATAAGTTTGGTTTTGTTTAAATTTAATGATAATTTATTCAAATCAAACCATGTTTTTAGTTTACTCATTTCTGTTGTGACCACCTCCAAAAGCTGCTGCAAATTGTCCCCATCACAGAAAATATTAGTGTCATCTGCAAATAACACAAATTTCAAGAGGTTTGACACCCTACATATATCATTAATATACAAAATAAATAATTTGGGGCCCAAAACCGACCCCTGTGGGGCTCCACGTTATTTCTAAGCATGTTGATTTGCAGTCCCCTAGTTGCACAAACTGATGTCTTTTACTTATGTAGCTTCTCATCCACTCTAGTACAACCCCTCTGATTCCATACTTTTCCAGTTTTTTGATTAGCAAATGATGATCAATTGTATCGAATGCTTTTTTCAAATCTATAAATACACCCACTGCATATTTCTTGTTATCTATAGAACTGGTAATGTCTTCAATTAACTCCATTAATGTGATGGATGTCGATCTGTTTGACCTGAATCCATATTGACTATCAACTAGCAATTCGTGCTTCTCGATAAAATTATCTAATCTACTTACATACAATTTTTCTAATATTTTTGAGAATTGAGAGAGTAACGACCTGTAATTTGTAAATTGATTTCTGTCACCAGCTTTGTATAGTGGGATGACTGGCAGTTTTCATTTTACATGGAAATACACCAGTTTTGAAAGATAAATTGCAAATATAAGTTAAGGGTTTTACAATTACACCAATGACTATCTTGATTAAAGCCATATCAATGTCATTCCAGTCTGTAGACCTTTTATTCTTACAGTTACTAACAATGTCAATAATCTCCTTTTCATCAGCTGCTTTCAAAAAACATTGAGTTTGGGTTGCTGTTTAACAAATCCACAACCTTCCCCTCTCCTTCTTCTGACTGTGGATTATCGATTTCTTCTGCCAGTTTTGGTCCCACACTTACAAAAAATTTGTTAAACCCATTAACCACATCATTCATATCGCTTACAGTTGTATCATTGTCTTTAAAATACTGAGGGTAGTTTATATTCATTGATCCATTCCTGATAATATTATTTAACACATTCCACATGCCCTTGATATTATTTTTATTATCGTTTAATATTTTATTATAATAATCTTTCTTACATATCCTCATAATACTAGTCAATTTGTTTTTGTATCTGTTGTATTTACTTTCTGCTTCTATAGTTCTGAATTTTATGAATTCTTTATACAAGAT
Organism: Okamejei kenojei; assembly: GCA_035221665.1. Classification (NCBI taxonomy): domain Eukaryota; kingdom Metazoa; phylum Chordata; class Chondrichthyes; order Rajiformes; family Rajidae; genus Okamejei; species Okamejei kenojei. The sequence continues at coordinate 49,206,275 of CM069140.1, forward strand.
ATTCTTTTTTTGCATGCATTTTGTAGTCCTTTTGTCATTCATGGCCTATCTATATATTTTTGCTTCTTGTTGTGTTGCTTCAAAGGACAGTGTTCATCACATAATGATTTAAATATTATCAGGAATGTTTCATACGCTTTGTTGGTATCAGTCTCTTTAAACACTTGTTTCCAATTTTGGGTCAGTAATACATTTCTAAATTTATCTTTAGTTTCTTCTGTTCTTACTCTCCTGTATCTAATCATATTAACATCCTTACACGTAACATAATCACAAACAAACATTACAAAAACCGGCAGATGGTCACTGATGTCATTTAGTAGTAACCCACTCTTTATGCTGTTGTCCATACTGTTTTTAAATATGTTGTCTATTAGAGTTGCACAGTGAGATGTTATTCTACTTGGTTTGGTGATAAGTAGAAAAAAACTCATACTGAACAATACATCGATAAATATGCTTCATTGTGCATACCACCTGTTTTCACTTTTGCTTGCACTAACACGGTTTTCCACCAATATATTTTAATATACATTTACTTCCTAATTCTGTGGTTTTCAGTTTATTTCCATGTTTATGTGCTATTAATGTATAAACAAAATAAAGCATTTGATTAAATAAACAAACTCATGAGGACATTTGCTGGCTGTTCTAATTGTTCAATTATGAACATGTCAAATAAAAGGGTCTCAGACAGCCCCATGCATGCAATCCCAAGGTTGTCAAATTATCCAGGTCAAGAAATTACACCAAAATTTTCATAGATATCTTCCTATATTCAAAAGAAGGCATTTCATGGATAACTCTGGCACTAACTCAAACATATCATTAAAAAAATAACCTGCTGATGAAATTGGTAATTATATCTTTATAGAACCATTGATTAATTCAGAATAAACAAGGCATTTCACTCATCATGTATTGATTTTTAGACATACCACTGCACTTGCACTATAGCCATGCATATTATTCCCGTTTAAATATTTATCTCATAGTCATTGAGTCATAGAGGATAAAGTGTGGAAACAGGTCCTTCGGCCCAACTTGCCCACACCGGCCAACATGTCCCAGCTACACTAGTCCCACCTGCCTGTGCTTGGTCCATATCCCTCCAAACCTGTCCTATCCATGTACCTGTCTAACTGTTTCTTAAACGTTGGAGAAGACCCAGCCTCAACTACCTCCTCTGGCAGCTTGTTCCATACACCCACCATCCACCCTTTGTGTGAAAAAGTTACCCCTCAGATTTCTATTAAATCTTTTCCCCTTCACCTTGAACCTATGTCCTCTGGTCCTCGATTCCCCTACTCTGGGCAAGAGACTGTGCATCTACCGGATCTATTCCTCTCATGATTAGATTGGGTAGATGCACAGATAAAAACTAATTTCATTATGAAAATTATTATTCAATGATCACATGGTTCCACATTTGACTGCATATGCCTTGAAACGGTTACGGGCACCAGCTTGTCAGCAGCTTCCTGAAATCTATTGCTAGTCTCCATTTTTTGCTTCATCTGTCAGTCTTTAGACTTTATTTTACTTTAGAGATACCCCAGGAGTCTGAAGAAGGGTCTTGAAGGTCTTGACTCGAAGCATCACCCATCCCTTCTCTTCTGAGATGCTGCCTGTCCCACTGGGTTACTCCAGCATTTTGCATCTATTCTCGAACTGAAATGTCTGTCCATTCCCCCCACAGATGCTGCCTGACCCGTGAGTTATTCCCGCACTTTGTGTTTTTCTCAGAATTCCATCATCTGCATTGCTTGTGTCTCCAAAATAATGGGACATCTGTGAAGAACACTATGAAGGTGGTAGCGTTTGCTACCGTTCTCCCTGTGAGTTTAGATTAGTTTAGCCATACAGCATGAAAACAGGGCCTTTGGCCAACCAATTCTGTTCCGACCAGCGATTATACTGTACACCAGCACTATCCTACAATTTTTACACTATTAAAATTAATATAAAATTTTCAATTTTACCAAAGCCTATTAACCGTACATCCTAGGGAAAACCCATGTGGTCACAGGGGGAACATACAAACTCCGTACAGATGGCACCCATGGTCTGGATTGAACCAAGGTCTCCAGCGCTGTAAGGCAATAACTCTACCACTGTGCCACTGCAAGATTTAAAATACATCGTTAATTCCCAAGACAAACGATTCAAAATAATGATTCAAAATAAATGGTCTCACATTCAATCCCTGTAGAACACCTCTGTAAAATTCCACCCAATCCAAAACAGTTCAGCACTTCTCTCTGTTACTGGGGTCTTCGAGCCACATTGCCTTTATAGTTTTAGTCTCTTGAAAGTAATATTTTAATTTCAATAATGGAAGCAATAGCTTAGAAACCAGTTTGGAAATCATGTTTTCACCTCTCCTTCTGCCATATTTCATACCATCTGTTTATTCTTCCCTCATGTTTATTTTGCGAACACCATTCCTGCTTCTTTGTCTATGTATTTGTCTCTATAAAGCGTGTTGACACACAAACATGACGCTTGGCACGCATGACCTTAATGGAGAATACTGTATTGATACCAAAACCTGGTTGGAAATATAGTTCATTCTGATGTTTTGTCTTTTAAAGCAACCTACTAGACCAGTGTTCTTCTTCATTAACCTCAGTATTCGTAAGTTAAACTTTTTATTAATCTTCTTTGCTGCTCCTTTGCTTTATCCTACTTTGTTTACAAGCTTTTCACTTCCTCTTCAAAATCCTTGTTTTTGATTGTTCCTACAACCTTATCTGGTTAGACTGTGAGATATCCTTTTACACACCAATATATCCTTTTTTTAGGCCAATCTTTGCACAGAGTATCTCCATGTCTTCAATGATTTCAATTGTAATTTCAATTTCAATTTACTTTACGCTTGCTCCTCATCTGACATACCTATTCCTTCACAGGAATTTGTACCTGCAAGTTTGGTTGCTTACGATATGAATGTCAAAGCATTTGAATGTCAATGCAAGGAATAGCTACTTCCCCACAACCATCAGGCTATTAAACTCGGCTCGGACAAAACTCTGAACATTAATAACCCATTATCTGTTCATTTGCGCATTATCAGTTTATTTATTCATGTGTGTTTATATTTATATAATGGTATATAGACACACTGATCTGTTCTGTATTCATGCCTACTATGTTCTATTGTGCTGAAGCAAAGCAAGAATTTCATTGTCCTATCAGGGACACAAGACAATACACTCCCTTGACTCTCTTGACTTGACTTGACTTGACTTGACTAGATCCCTGACTACAACGTGGTACTTATTTTTCAGTGTCAAATCATGCTGATAATTTAACAGGGTATTTCAAACTGGTGGTTGTAGGGAATGGTTGCTTACCTTGCCACTTCTGCACATAAATAAATAACTTAAAGGGGACCTACCTGAATTAATCCCTACCTATGAGCTGCCATCTTTTCAAGGAGGTACTCTTTAAATTTCTCAACAGTGTGCTGAACCTAGTAATTGATGTATTTTGCACCAATGTGACTTAATTTCCCCTGACATCAGTTCATCTGAGCAAATGCAGCTTGCAATGGGAACTTCCCTGCTGAATTTGCAAAGTGGAGGAGATTGAAATGGAAACCATTTTAGGGTCATAGCTTAAGAACATTAAGTTCAAATGCAGAGAAATGAAAAAGGCATGACTAAGTGACTGAATTTCTAGGTATCTGAACTTCAAGTGCATTCTGCCAATTAATTGTATTCAGTTAATTTCAACAATTATAAACAACAATAATCTCTGCAATGTGGGAAAGGGCAAAATGAAACCAATTTCTTTCCACTTCGTTTTACATGTTAACCAACACGCCTTGTCAAAGGGCCTTTCAGCTGACACATAACAAAACTTTAAATAATATTTAATAAGTAAGGTCATAAAGCAAAATTGACAAGAAACCCAATAATTTTGATCAACAGTGCAATAGTTGAGAATGACCCGTAGCTCTTAATTTGTGATACGTGGCCATACTTAAAGGCCAACATTTCTCTAACATTCAGTGGTGTTTGTTGAAATTGGCAAGGAAGTGAAGAATTAAGTGGATTTATTTGTTCAATATGAGATAACTGTAATCTTGAAATGCTGGGAATTTTCAAATTCCACACGACTTTGCTGCAATTCCTAGTTGAGCTGAAAATGAAAAGTCTTTGGTTTAAATCTCCAGATGCCCTGAAGAACAGTGGACTGCAGCTAAAACATTTCTTATCATCAGACCAGACACAACAGTGCGTAACCTGAACAGTTTTTTTAATACATCTGAGTCCTGGATTACAGCCTGTTCCAGTCATCGTGAATCTTGATAACTGTAACCATTCTGATTGAATTCTTTAAATACACAATGGGTGAAATGGTTGATTGAAAAATTGATAAGTAAAATAAATTCATTCTTTATATAATCATGCCAAAATCCAGATGCAAGTAGGTGCCAAATGCTTAGTTGGTAGAAAGTGTGTTTTGTTTCTTGGGGTTAAAGTGTTTGCAACAACTGTTGGAACCTCAGTGAGGATTCCAAGTTCCACGAGGAATAGATTGGGTGGACACAAAGAGTCTCTTGCCAAGGGTGGGGGAATCGAGAACCAGAGGGCATTGGTTTAAGGTGAAGGGGGAAAGATTTTATAGGAATCTGAGGGGTATTTATTTCACAAGGATAGGACAGGTTTAGAGGGATATGGGCCAAACACAAGTTGGTGCTGAACAGCCTGTTTCCACACTGCATGACACTATGCCTCTAAATAGGTTTCTCCTGCCTGTAACACACAGAGTTGCTCCTTGAATACATTTGCCAGATGTAACTCAAACATCTTTGAGTAGGAAGCGAAATGGGCAGAAGAAGAGCAGATATCGGCTGATGACCCAATTGAACTCCTTATTGTCATCATCACAAGGGACATGAAAGAGTAAAAAATGATATTGCAACATTCATTGCTTTGCAACCCGACAGGTATGGGCTTGATTTGCAGAGTTTCACTTCCATTCGATTTGTTGAAGCTGATTGGGTGGTGTTTCACATTGGAAGAATATCACTGGACATGCTGCTTAGGCAGACTGAGCTCCAATCTGTTTATCTGAGGTCAATTTAGTTCCCAGATAAATGCATGGCCTATACAACTTGGCTACGCTAGCTGAGAAAAACAACTGAACCAGAAGAAAAACAAGTAGCTGAAATAATTGGATCAGTCTATCATTGATTCAAAAAAGTAAGCCTCAGTATCACCACACTCCTCAATAAACCTGAACAGGGTCACCTTGTTGGGCTAAGGAAGGATAACATTTGCATTTCTACATTGCCTTTTGTATGGACAGAATCTTATTAAATGTTTAGTGGCCATAATTGTGATCTTGAAGTATTGTCATTAATATAATGCAATCAAATACAGGAGCTGGTTTTCTCATAGCATGGCTCTGCAGATACTGACAAATAATCAGGTGCTTGCTTTTAGTTTTCTTAGTTTTGGAGATACAGCATGGAACAGGCCCTTCAGCCCTCCGTGTCCACGCTGACCAGCGATTACCCTGTGCACTAGCACTATCCTGCACACTAGGGACAATTTACAATTTTACAGAAGCCAATTAACCTACAAACCTGTACGTTTTTGGAGTGTGGGAGGAAACCGGAGCACCCGGAGAAAACCCGTACGGTCACAGGGAGGACATACAAACTTCATACAGACAGCACCTTTCGTCGGGATTGAACTTGGGTCTCTGGCACTGAAAGGCAGTAACTCTACAGATGCTCCACTGTGCCACCCTGTGCTCAGGTAGAAGTAGACACAGCGTTTTAGCCAGTGATAGCCATTGTAGACAAAGCACTGTCAGCTTTAGCTTGAAGATTAAAGTCCCCAAATTTGTTTTGACACCACGATATAATTGTTAATTTACTAATTTTAACAGAGATTAAATAAAAATAATGAATGTAAGTAAAATTCACATGGCCACAGTAAGTGAACAACAGACTACTGATTGACCTTGCCATCAAAGATCACTCCACATGGCTGGAGTTAATTTTACACCAAATTTACACATACCAAAATGTCATATGTATTCATTCACAAAGTACATTTCAGTATATACTTGGCTGCCAATGCTCATCTGTATGCAATTTGTATATAAAATCATTATAAAATGCTCTGGAAGGATTTAGCTATGGTTGCAGAGTGGAAAGTGGGATTTTAAATAGCAATATTCCTTAACAACTGCCATGAAAATTAAACATTCCTAGAAGGATTTCCATATCTTGCCCTGAAAGAAAATAATTATTACACAACCGTACACATTTGAACATTCCAAAAAATCAAATCAACCATTTCAAAAAAATATATTAATGTAGTATCACCTTTCCCCCCGTAACACAACTGATCATATTGGAAAGGATTGAGCTAATGTCATGACAAGTTCACATCCTGCTGTACTCCTATTGTAGCTAATTCTTTTCATATGTTAAAACATTGGGTTTCAATTTATGCAGGAAAACAAACTGAACTGAAGAATGTGATCCCAAAACTCTTATAAAAATCCTAAAATCCGATGCGATCAGAAATAATTAAATGCATTCAGTTCCTCTAAAGCATCAGCCTAGGTAAACCCTTTATTCAGACTTACAATTCACATATTTGCTATTTTAAGTTGTAATCTTTTCAGAGGTTAGTAAGCAGATATGTACATGTTCAGCACCAAGGGTCAAAAATGGGAATAGAACATCTTACTGTTTGCATTTTAAACCGCGGAGCATTTAATTCCATTTATCAGCTTGTGAATATTTCTCTATCATTTAACTTTGAAACAAAGGCCTTTAAATTAACATTTTTTTACTGGAAATAATACATGAGCATGATTGTGTTTACTTATTCCTGAATTTGAGCAGCACAGGAAAGGCTGGCATTTACCAGCTGACTGGAAGAGAGTGTATCTTATCCATAGATGTCTGTGATACCTCTTATTACAGCATACTATGCCCCTTCAGAAAGCAGTCTTCGTTGTAAATGGAAGAATGTGAATGCGGAGGAGAAATTCAGAGAATCTGAAACATCTTGAGTATTTGGCCTGTTCACTCCTATAAGCATCAGAAGACTTGAACTGACCCAAAATAGGACTTCAGATTGCTACTTCTAAAAAAAAGTAGCTGTCTAGGGCTGGTGTAACTTAAATAGTTTTGCAACATCTATTCCCACCTTAGCTTAAAAGGCTGCAGTCAGGTCTCATCTCAGGTCTTCCTCCTTCCAGAGAAAAGTGCTCAGTCTGATCATTCTGCCCCAACACTCACATCTTCTCACATCTGTTAACAGCCTTGTAAAATTATGTGGACAATGTTACCTTTAAATATTTTATTTATTCATTTCTCAGGATCAGGAGCAAGGCTAGGATCAGGACTAGCAAGGCAAGAACTTTTTGCTCCTATTTAAATGTCCTTGGAAAACTTTATGGTAAGCTGGCTCCTTTAACCACTGCAATGCTTCCGGTGAAGGTAGTTCATGGTGCTATTGGGAAAGGACTTCCAGGGGGGATGAACATATATGTTCCAGAGAGGCAATACATATATGAATCTGACTGGTGTGTGATTTGGAGGGAAACTTGTAGGTGGTGGTGTTTCCATTATAGGTGATGCTAGAATTTGCAGGTTTGGAAGGTATTGTTGGGATAGCCTTGGCAAGTAACCGCTGTGTACTTTGTAGATGGTAAACATTTCAGTCACTGTGCAGTGATGCTGGAGGGGATGCTTGTTAAGGTGCACAATGAGGTGTCATTCCAGAGGTTTGCTTTGCCTTGGACAGCACCAGGCTTCCTCAGTGTTAATTGGGCTACCTTATAAGAATGAAGACTTTGGAGCACTGATAAATGTTATGTAATTTTAAACAATGAATACAATTTTGTACAATGATTTATAGGAAGTTCCAAAATGTGCTAAAATACATGATATCTCAGTTTTCGGGTGGTGACTGGGTGTGTCTTAGCTCTCACTGGGAACTAATTGCTGTGACCTTGACATTTTCAACTTTCCTCAGTAGCTTTTAAATACAGCACCAATGTAAAGTTGAGAAACATATGCTGCAAGCAAAAAAATGAACTCCACAACATTTGTTAAATTGCAGTGTACTTTCAGCCTCATTCCTAATGAAAGCAAGTCAAAGGACCTACGTTCAAAGTGACACAAAATGCTGGAGTAACTCAGCAGGTCAGGCAACATCTCTGAAGAACATGGATAGGTGACTTTTCGGGTTGACACCCTTCTCCAGAGATGCTGCCTGATCTTCTGAGTGTCATTTTGTGTATTAACCAGCATCTGCAGTTCTTTGTTTCTACAGACCTACATCCAAAGCTGGCCAATATTATGGTCAGCTTTCTGAAAACTATCAATTAGGTTTGGTAGATTTTCATCCAGTTCTTTAGTAATGCTATTAAACTAAAAATGGGAAATAGCATAGTATTTTTGAACCCCTGACACATCTGCATATGAAATCTTCAGGCTATCAATTCTTACATGTAAATGCATCATTATCGCAAACATTAAATTATCACTGAGCTCCTGCCAAACTTTTATAATTGGGTTTTTTTCATTGGATCAGAATTTATTCACGAATGTGTTATACAGATAGAATTTCTACAGGTTGATATGATCTTCGGCTTGAGGAAGACAGCAAAAACCCTGGAAAAAACACATGCTTCACTGATAAACGCATTTCATCCAAACGTGCATCAGCCCCAGCCCTGGTCATTCCAGTCAAATTCCCCATCTCCACCTCATTGTAAACAATATGTGTCTAAAACTCTGCCCGCTTATCCTGTACTGCATTTGTCCATGCATTGTAGTTCCTGTTGGGTTGTTCAATGCTTAAAGCAAACACTCTTACCCTTGGTTGCCCTGTATATTTCAGGTCCTCCATATCTCTCTTTGGTCCTTTCCATTTGCTCTTCCTATAAGAGTGCCTTCAAACCTATTTCTTTTATGTCTCTTGCTATGTCCCAGTAGCAGTTTTTTTTCCTCTTGTTTGTCAGAATAATTTTCTGAGTGGGAGCAGGTTCCTAATTGTTGGCATTGTCATCTGTTAATATTAATATTATTCAAAGAAGACAAAGAATGATTAATGTGGAAAGTGGAGAAGAAACACTGGCTTAGTAGACTGCTCTTCTGAGCTCTTTACTCCCAAATTTTCAATACTTTTCATAATTAGAAATATTTAATGCTGGCAATAAACACAAAAATGTAGGAACATATTCAAAGACAATTGTAAAGGGCACCTAAATTGTCTAAAGAAAAGTCACAATATCATTATGAGATATGGGTGTTTGTTCTATAAATAGAAAGAATACTGACTTTGATGTTTTGTACGCTGATTTTGATCCTTTTGCAAGAGATAATGGCAACAATGTCAGTTCTGAATTGTAGAGCATCCTCTTCTTATCAGAGACCCCCCCCAGGAATAAGTCCTTTGATAGTTTGTTTTTACAATTCTAAATCTTCAAAGTTATGGAATAGCTGGGATTTGGATACATGCCATTAGAGCCTTCATGCCTTAATTCTCAGAAGTTCAGGTTGATTTGACTAAGCATAAGTCCTTTGAACTCAAAGCCAGTACTTTCTGTTCTTCCACAACAAGATAACATAGGACTTAATATTTCCCACTAAGTATGAATGAACAGTAAATGGTTGTAACTTCTATTCAGAGTTAACAACAGCATTTGGTCTCAGATCTCCTCTGCTTAATACTGTCACGATTAGCTTGTTTTTCTTTCAGTTGCGAGGTTGAATGTTTTCATCAACTTGCAAAACTTATTTTTGCTGAGTGAAGAGCAGCTATAGTAAAAATATACTTAATCTGTGTCACAGATCATGGAATCCTGTGCATATGTTTAGATCCAACCTTCTAAATCTTGGCCTGAAACTCAGTTGTTGGACCTTGTTACTGTGACTCTGTTCCCATTCGGATATGTCCTCTTGTCTAAAGCTAAAATATTTGGCAAAGAAGTCATACACTGGGTTAGGCTACTTATTGTACAAGACCAGTGGGACAGTGCTATAAATGCGGCCAAATCATTAGCTGCTTGTGTATGATTATGGAACAAATTGAAAAATGAGTTAGAATAAAAGGTATAACATATCCAGCACAGCAGGGAATAAGGGAGTCAGGTAGAAAGAGGATGGATACAAATTTGAACCGAATTGATGGAATCGATGACAAATAAAATACCCATCCCTAATTTTCACTATCCTCAGCTGCAGAATTCTATAAATGAAAACATTCTGGCAATCATGGTCTACGTTACGTCCAGAATTCGAAATGGGTCTGAGATAAAGATTTCTACATGACATTATGACATTATGACAATGGAATGTAGCCAAGTAAAGTTCAATAGAAAATAACAATGTGAGCCACATTTGCTCAAAATAGTATCTAACAATAATTAAATACAGCAACTGTTTAGTAAGTAGGGATGTATTACAACCATTCTCCCGCAGCTGGGCTAAGTTTAACCATTTTAATAGAGTTGGAAACAATGCACAGAAACCACTCGTGACTCGTAACTAACCTGAAAATACTTCCTTTCTGAATGTGGGTCCAAATGGGCTGATCTCATGATGCAGGAGGTACATTTATGACAATAAACTGCCATCTCATTCTCAGGGCACAGAGAAATAATTCCTCCACAATTATTAAAAGGGGAGCAAGGTTCAATTGCTTAAATACATCCCACAATAATCATTGTAATAAATAATCATGGACCGTTACATCATAGAAGCAGATAATTTGACCTGTAAATTATTATCAACCACATGAGCTGCCTGATCAAACTTAGTTTATAACATTTCCTTGTTTGTCTAAGTAGCATCTCACGCAGGTGGGGAGCCGCCAAGAACGAAGAGGGACCAAGCAGGGGGGCAACAGACGAATAGGGACCCGGCAGGGGGGCAACAGACGAATAGGGACCCGGCAGGGGGGCAACAGACCAAGAGGGACCCGGCAGGGGGGCAACAGACCAAGAGGGACCCGGCAGGGGGGCAACAGACCAAGAGGGACCCGGAAGAGGGACAACAAACGAAGTCCCTATTCGTCTGTTGCCCCCCTGCTTGCCACGTGCGGCAACAGACGTGGTTCGCTGCTGCGAGAAGGTAAGACTGTACTAAGAACTTTGGAAACGTTGTCAGCGCCAGAAACATGGCGACTCTTTGGTCTGCTGTATGATTCTACTGGTTTGCATTCAAAAACAAATAACTTCAATGTACCCATGTACATGTGACAATAAAGTATCATTTAATTAAATAATTGTGATGATCTAAGATGAATTTACAACACCATGCTCATATATTTGATCACAAACTGCATTGAGAGAGACATAATTTAGAGCCAATTATTTGTTTCCTTGGCTGGAGAAGAGTGAATGTTGCATTGGTGAAGTAAAATGGAGAACTAAATATGGAACAAGGATACACTGATATGAGCATTAAACATGTAAGATCATAATGGCAACAAAGAACTTGATGCTGAGGGGGATTTTTGGTTTATGGGGACCATTGTTGTCTTAGCTTAGGATATAGCCCTTGCACACTGTCTGTATCCTAATGAATCATGTTCCTGTGTCTGACCCTTCCTGAGCATTAAATGTGCACCCAATGACACTGCCTCGATTCCCATGAGAGTGATACATTCAGATTAATTGTTCATTTGTCTCAGTTTATTTATGTCACATTGCAATTGTACCAATTGGTTGTTCTATATTTTGCAGTTAAATATTTTAAGAATATCTCATTTTACTTTTCATGCAGCTGCTTCGGTGTTCGATTCAAGATGATCCCATAATAAGCAGGGCCATTGGACGCACTGTATGTCTGTCAAAGGAATTTATACTATTGGGGTCCTGCTGAAGTCTGCTACATCCTGTCAAACAAGTTTCTTAGTTAAAACTCTGAAAAGCACCTTCCTTCAGCATGTATCATCGCACAATGGCATTTCCTTTTCAGCTGAAGCATTAACGATGTGGGACTAAAGTGCCAATGAGGTACTGAAACGTTCACTGTGCTTATTTGTAAAGAGTAGTCTCCAGGGACAAAATGGTATGCAGAAAGCTGACATGTATTAATCAATATCAGATCTCTGTTCCCGATTTCCCTCCACTTGCAAAGCTGCCTCACGTTGACATTCACCATGAACTGCAACATCCCATTGTGCACAAGCGTTTAGTTTGAGAAACCAAGTGTTCCATGTATTTAAAAAGTTTGAACAATTTATTTGAGAAATATTAAAAGACTTAACAAGCTTACATCACATTGCCAAACAATGTTGTCAACAATAATGTCTTTCTGATTTGTCCAGCTTTTTGTTTAAAGATCCCATTGACATGTTTTGATCGATTTTGATATACATTTCTCACTTATTTTTTAGGCATGGAAGGTGCAACATTTTATGTTCCCCTGAGTAGATCACAATAGCAAAAACACAAAGTGCCTGAGTGTGGCAGTGGGTCAGGGAGCATCTCTGGAGGATGTGTACACACAACGATCTGAAACGTCCATGTTTTCCAGAGATGCTGCTTGACTTGGTATGGACAGTCACTCGATCTCTCTTCTGTACTCTGCCTCATCCCCATCAGCGATACGTCTCACTACAGTGGTGTTGTCAGCGAACTTGATGATGGAGTTCGCACTGTGACCGGCTACGCAGTCATGAGTATAGAGTGAATACAGCAGGGGGCTGAGCACCAGGTCTTGAGGTGCTCCCGTGCTGATTGTTATCGAGTCTGACACATTTCCACCAATACGAACAGACTGTGGTCTGTGAATGAGGAAGTCGAGGATCCAATTGCAGAGGGATGCGCAGAGACCCAGTTCTGCAAGTTTGGCAACCAGCTTGGAGGGGATGATTGTGTTAAATGCCGAGCTGTAGTCAATGAATAACAGCCTGACATATGAGTTTTTGTTGTCCAAGTGGTCCAGAGCGGAGTGGAGGGCCAGCGAGATCGCGTCCACCGTTGATCTGTTGTGGCAGTAAGCGAACTGCAGTGGGTCCAGGTTTTTGTCAAGGTAGGAGTTGATTTGCGCCATGATCAACGTCTCGAAGCACTTCATCACCACAGGCATTAGTGCCACAGGTCGATAGTCATTGAGGCACGTCACCTTGCTCTTCTTGGGCACAGGTATTATTGATGCCCTTTTGAGACAGGTGGGAACCTCAGACCTCAGAAGTGGCAGGTTGTAAATGTCCGTAAAAACTCCAGCCAGTTGGTCCGCACAGGTTTTTAAAACACGACCAGGTATGCCATCAGGTCCAGACGCTTTTCGAGAGTTCACCCCTCTGAAGGATTTCCTGACGTCGGCCTCTGTGACTGAGACTGAAATACCATCACAGCGAATGGGGGCTCGGGAAGGCACATCAGTGTTCTCCCTATCAAAGCGTGCGTAAAACGCATTGAGCTCATCAGGGAGTGATGTATCGCCGACATCCGAGCTGCCTCCTGATTTCGCCTTGTAGGAGGTGATTGCATTCAGTCCCTGCCACAGCTGCCGAACATCTGTCTCATCCTCCAGTTCGGAGCAGAACTCCATTTTGGCCTTATTGATAGCCTTACCAAGGTCGTATCTGGACTTTGTGTAGACCACTGTATCATCAGACATGAATGCCCGGTGTCTGGTCTTCAGAAGAGTGCGGATCTCACAGTTCATCCAAGGTTTCTGATTGGGAAACACTCGGAAGGTTTTTGTAGGGATACAGTCCTCCACACATTTCCTAATGAAGTCTGTAACGACTGTGGCGTATTCGTTCAAGTCCGTTGCCGAGTCCTTGAGCATTGCCCAGTCTACAGATTCCAAACAGTCCTGTAGTTGTTCCTCTGCCCCCCCCCCCCCCCCCCCCCCCCGACCAGCTCTGTACTGTCCTCACCTCTGGGGGTGCGCTCTTTAATTGCTGCCTGTAGGCAGGAAGAAGCAGCACCGCAGTGTGGTCGGATTTACCGAAGTGAGGGCGAGGGATAGAGCGGTAAGCATTCTTGATGGTGGTGTAGCAGTGGTCGAGGGTGTTTGGTCCCCTGGTGCAGCAGGAGATATGTTGGTGGAAGTTAGGGAGCGATTTCTTGAGGTTTGCCTTATTGAAGTCCCCAGCAAAAGCTTCGGGGTAAGACGTCTGGTGTTTGTTGACCACGGCGTGCAGCTCCTCCAGTGCCAGACGGACGTCTGCCTGGGGTGGGATGTAGACCGCGGTCAGGATGATGGAGGTGAATTCCCTCGGAAGGTAGAAGGGACGGCACTTCAGCGCCAGATGTTCGAGATGTGGAGAGCAGGAGTTGGACAGGACTGCCACGTCTGAGCACCACGCAGAGTTGACCATGAGGCAGATGCCCCCTCCTCTCCCTTTCCCCGATGCCAGTGTACGGTCCATGCGGTGGATGGAGAACCCTTCAGGCTGGACCGCTGAGTCTGGGGAGCTGAGGGTGAGCCATGTCTCTGTGAAACAGAACACACAGCATTCCCTCAGCTCCCTTTGATAAAACAGTCTTGCCCTTAAGTCCTCCACTTTATTTTCAAGGGACTGTACATTGGCCAGTAGGATAGTAGGGAGAGGGGGCCAAAGTCCCCTGCGCTTCAGTCTGACCTGTGGTCCTGCCCGCCGGCCACGTTTCCGGACACAATGGAGGCTTCCCCTTTGTTTCCAGGTACTGAGTTTACTGTACCTGCTGTTTCTGTGTACCAGCGCTGGAATGGGAATTCCCTCACAGACGGCAGCTCCATCTCCGTAACGAACGGGGGTTCCCTCAAAGTCAGCAGCTCCAGCTTCATTTTTTCTGGGATATCCAGCCCGTCGGCTTGGGAGGTCATCCCGGCACAATAACCTGGCCTTCAACACCAGCAAAACCAAGGAACTGATTGTGGACTTTGGAAGGAGTAGGATGGGGACCCACAGTCCTGTTTATATCAACGGGTCGATGGTTGAAAGGGTCAAGAGCTTCAAATTCCTGGGCGTGCACATCTGTGAAGATCTTTCCTGGTCCGAGAACACAGATGCAATTATTAAGAAAGCTCATCAGCGCCTCTACTTCCTGAGAAGATTACGGAGAGTCGGTCTGTCAAGGAGGACTCTCTCTAACTTCTACAGGTGCACAGTAGAGACCTTGCTGACTGGTTGCATCGTGGCTTGGTTCGGCAACTTGAGTGCCCTGGAGAGGAAAAGACTACAAAAAGTAGTAAACACTGCCCAGTCCATCATCGGCTCTGATCTTCCTTCCATCGAGGGGATCTACCACAGTCGCTGCCTCAAAAAGGCTGGCAGCATCATCAAGGACCCACACCACCCTGGCCACACACTCCTCTCCCTGCTACCTTCGGATAGAAGGTACAGGAGCCTGAGAACTGCAACAACCCGGTTCAGGAATAGCTACTTCCCCACAGCCATCAGGCTATTAAACCTGGCTCGGACAAAACTCTGAACATTAATACCCCTCCATCTGTTATTTGCACTTTATTAATTTATTAATTAACGTGTGTATTTAAGTATATAACTGTAGTCAATGCCTACTATGTTCTGTTGTGCTATGCAAAGAAAGAATTTCATTGTCCTGTCAGGGACACATGACAATAAACTCTTTTGACTTTGACTTTTGACTTGCTGAGTTGCTCCAGCACTTTGTGTATTTTTGTAACCCAACGCTGCAGTTCCTTGTGTCTAGATCAAAATAACACTCAGTTCCAAGGCAAATTATGGCAACCACAAAATTGGTCCTTACACTTCTGTGCATAATTCAGTTAGTGCACCTGACCTTTTCCTGCTTATCTAAAGATTTTATCGTTTATGGAACACCCATTTTATCCGTATTGATATTAGTAGAACTGAAAGTTCCACACCACAGCAGTAATTGAACAGTTTGAATAGGATTGTGGGAATTTGTTGCTTTAAAGGTACATTATGCTGCCACTGGGAGACCTGACTTGATTGCTTCAGAGCTCATTGTAAACACGTTGCAAAGTCTTCGGAGTGTGGCTGCTACACAGTGAGTGTTTCCTTCAGCATTTCACTGCAGAGATATTCATTCCCTTGGGGCCTCAATCATGACACTGCTGGATAGCATTGAATGGAGATCGCTGGCTAACTAGGATGGGACAGGAGGCAAAGATACCCTAATCAGCAAAGAGACTACTTGCCAGAGAATCTTCAGAGATACCTGATGGTCGACGGTTGGCATGGACTCAGTGGGCCGAAGGGCCTGTTTTCATGTTGTATCTTTCTCTGATTGACTGCGACTATGACACCACTTCCATGTGAACCTCTCTGAAATGTTTTAACCAGGTCAGGTTTTATAGGGGCAGCAAGCCCTTGGATACGTGACGTAGTACAGGAAGACTTTCACCAGGCTCTCATGCTTGAACATCTCTCTATGTGCAAGTCAATGTCACATAGACTTTCAATTTTCTTCCTGCAAGACCTTTCCAAGCTATTGCAGTAGATCTCTGCCATGTCTCCAAATTTGCTGTTCATTGCTGCACCAGTTTGCTGAACTATACAATTCCAGTTTACATAGTTTAGAGATGTATAGTGCATTGTCTGCAGGTGTGCACTACACTTAGAATTGTATAGACAACTGTTCAGAGCTCGACAGTACACTGTCTAGACATTGATAGCACACCATTTAGAGGTCTGTGGTACAGTCTAGAGATGTCTAGTACAGTATGGAGGTGTATGGTATACTGTTTAATTGTGCATCCTTCACTGTTTAGAGATGTTTGAAGTGTACAATGCATTGTCTAGAGATGTGTAGGTACATTGTCTAGAGGTTTATAGTAGTAATGTTACAAAATTTTGAGATAAAAAAAATCAAGTCTGCAATTTATCCCATCAGATAAAACATAAAAAGAAGTTTAATTTGACACCTAATTCACTTTCATATCTTAAGTATTAAAAAGGTTATAGCCATTTTCATACTCCGAAATTAGCATCTTGTTCCCTCTTGCTTTTCCATTGACTTAACACAAAAGCTGTGATCAAGGACAGTCAAAAGCCCATAATTTTCTTAAAAATTAAGAGAACTGAATGAAATTGTCAGTTATTATAGATTGAAGTATTCTGAAACAAATATGAAACAATCTTACTTGGATGACCTGAAATTAAAGCATATAATTAGTTAGTTACCTAATTGTAGCTAATTACAAAATTCAATTACTAGATCTAAACATCTATCCATTTCTTAAGAAAAGGTTAACATTTAAAAAAAACCTAAGTGTCCAAATAACATTCACACAAGAATTCACAATATAACATGATTTTTAAATCTTTGTCATGAATTTATAGGCCAAATTGAAGGAATTTTGTGTTTAATTCCCGTACATTAATGGCCATTTAAATCAACTTGCGAGTGGGTTTTTGTGGAATGCGATCGTTTGGAACGTTGCGGTTTGCGGTGAATTAAAACCCCAGTCGGCAGGAAAAATACTGCCGGTTCGTATATTTTTTAAGTCACCTTTACGCAACATGAAACTTTGATTAATGGCTTCCTAAGAAGCACATTTTTATGTAAAAATAAACTGTGTACCTTGTTTTGTCCCCTACGTGAGATCCGTCCCGTTGTCGGCGTTTACGGCTTTAGAAGATGATTTTTAAATTACTCATGCTAATACATTATTCAGTGTAGTTTAAAAATACCTCAATAAAACAAATGTCGGAGCGATTTCTCTTCAGCAACTAAATCCCCTGAGATTAATCGATTTGAATGGTCTGGAAAAAAACGGCAATTTACATCCGCCCCCCCTCTCAAAGGCACCAAAGTCGCGCACACGGGCAGTGGCAGAACTGCAGCGCCGCTGAAGGTACGTTTTGTAACATACCTATTTATAGGGTGCCGTTTAGAGGTCTACAGTACTCCTCTGTTTAGTGATGTATAGTACACTGTTTAGAGGTAAATAGTACACAGTCTAGACATCTGTAGTACACTGCTGAGAGGTCTACACCACATTGTTTGGAGGTGAATAGTGGATTGTTTAGAGGACCATGGTACACTGATTAGAGGTTTATGGACAATTGTTTAGAGTACACTGCCAAGAGGTTTACAGTACATTGTATGGAGGTATACAGTAGAGTGTCTACAGGTCTACAGTACATTGTGTTGTGTACAGTACGCTGTTTGGAGATCCAGAGTATACTGTCACTGGATTGCTCTTTTCTGCTTTTCAGTTCAACCTACAAACCCTTATTTGATGGTCCATGTCATTGGTGTGACTGTTTCTTTAAACAATATTGCCATCCTTCCATTTTTTAACTTCTCTCTATTTCATCGTAAAACCTTGTAACCGTGAAAATTAGGCAGTAATAATGACTGGATGCCCTATAGGCCAGATACGGATTCTACAGAGCTCAGTGGGGTGCTGTTGGTTTGAGTTGCAGATAAATGAAGAAGTAAGGTTATAGAGGAATTCAAAGAAGATTGAGAATTTTAAATTGGAGGCATAGAGAAATAACCACGTGTGCAGTGCAGGGAAGAATGAGCAGAGTTGATGGAAGTAAAGTCAAAGAAACTGAATTCTGGAAATGGAATACAGCACCTTATGTATCCTATAATATTCTTTGTGTTTGCAGAAACAACTGAATGTAATTTTAAAAATATATTCGGTAACATTCAGCAATTTCAAATCTGGAAACAATTAAAGCACAAAAATATTGTTTGATATAATATTTCACCTGTTGGAAACACTTTGTTAATTTTCTAATGAATGGTCATCACTCTGATCTGTTTTTCTCCAGATGGCCAATGACTGATCTACTGAGTATCTCTAAAATGTTCAGTTTTTATTCACATCACCAGCATCTGTAATGGACTTTATATAAAGTTGCACCATGTACTTGGGTTGCACTAACATGATCTGGTTTACCGAGAATATTTGAATTTACTGAATATTTTGTTTGTGTTGGTGCGTTTAATGTTCCTGCAAAGCAAGTAGAATCACATTATACCATCCTGGTGCATATGTCGATTGAACACTCTTGAACTCTGTGAACTCTTGAAATTCTGTCTTTATAAATCTAAATACAAAATAAAGACTACTAGATATTAAAAGAGATACTTTTCCTGCACTTTTCACTCAGTTTAACAATCAAGAGCTTTCTGCTAAGTTTTTTCCGCACTTCAATGTCAAAATGACAATTTTTATCAATGTAATAACATAGAGTAATTTGGAGCTGAGGTAGTGTTGGGATTAGTATAGTGCAGGGTGGTTAAAGACCCTGATTGTTGATGGGAAGAAGCTATTCTTGAACCTGGAAGTAACTGTTCTCAAGCTCCTGTACCTTCTTGCCAATGGCAGCAGCGAGTTGAAAGCTTAGCCAGGATGATATCAGCTGCTTTGTTGCAACACTTCCTGCAGATACTTATGATAAAAGGGAGATCAATTCCGGGCAATGTCCACTAGTTTCTAAACATTTAAATTCACAAACCAGGCCATGATACAACCATATAACCATATAACCATATAACAATTACAGCACGGAAACAGGCCCTCTCGGCCCTTCCAGTCCGTGCCGACCATTTGTTTTCCCCTAGTCCCATCTACCTGCACTCAGACCATACCCCTCCATTCCCTTCACGTCCATATACCTATCCACTTTACTTTTAAATGTTAAAATCGATCCTGCCTCCACCACTTCTGCTGGAAGCTCATTCCACACAGCCACCACCCTCTGAGTAAAGAAGTTCCCCCTCACGTTACCCCTAAACTTCTGTCCCTTAATTCTCATGTCACGCCCTCTTTGAATCTTCCCTACCCTCAATGGGAAAAACGAATCCACGTCAACTCTGTCTATCCCTTTCATCAATTTAAAGACCTCAATCAAGTCCCCCCTTAACCTTCTGCGCTCCAAAGAATAAAGACCTAACTTGTTCAACCTTTCTCTGTAACAGAGTTGCTGGAACCCTGGCAACATTCTAGTAAATCTCCTCTGTACTCTCTCTATTTTGTTGACATCCTTCCTATAACTAGGCGACCAAAATTGTACACCATACTCCAGAATTGGTCTTACCAATGCCTTGTACAATTTTAACATTACTTCCCTACTCCTATATCCAATGCTCTGATTTATAAAGGCCAGCACACCAAAGGCTTTCTTTACCACCCTATCTACATGCGATTCCTCAATTCCCTACCATTTACCATGTACGTCCTATTTTGATTTCTTCTGCCAAGATGTAGCACTTCACACTTAACAGCATTAAACTCCATCTGCCATCTTTCAGCCCACTTTTCCAAATGGCCCAAATCTCTCTGTAGACTTTGAAAATCTACTTCATTATCCACAACACCACCTATCTTAGTATCATCTGCATACTTACTTATCCAATTTTCCACCCCATCATCCAGATCATTGATGTACATGACAAACAACAGTGGACCCAACACAGATCCCTGAGGTACCCCACTGGTCACCGGCTTCCAACCTGACAAACAGCCATCCACCATTACTCTCTGACATCTCCCATTCAGCCACTGTTGAATCCATCTTGCTACTCCGCCATTAACACCCAAAGATTGAACCTTCTTAACCAACCTTCCATGGGGAACCTTGTCAAAGGCCTTACTGAAATCCATATAGACAACATCCACTGCTTTACCCTCATCAATTTCCCTAGTTACCGCTTCAAAAAATTCAAGAAGGTTTGTCAAACATGACCTTCCAGGCACAAATCCATGTTGACTGTTCCTGATCAGACCCTGTTTATCCAGATGCTTATATATATTATCTCTATTCATAGAAACATAGAAAATAGGTGCAGGAGCAGGCTGTTTGGCCATTCAATATGATCATGGATGATCATCCAGAATCTACCCTGTTCCTGCTTTCTTACCATACCCCTTGATTCTGTTAGCCCTAAGAGCTACAGAATATCAAACGCTCTCTTGAATACATCAAGTGAATTGGCCTCCGCTGCCTTCTGTGGCAGAGATTTCCACAGACTCTCTGGGCAAAAAAATGAAAAAGTCAGTATGCTTTCTATCTTAAACATGTACTTCTCTCAAACGTCTGAAGAAGAATGGGGTGGCACAGTGGCGCAGCGGTAGAGTTGCTGCCTTACGGTGCCAGAGACCCGGGTTCGTCCTGACGATGGGTGCTGTCTGTAGGGACTTTGTACATGCTCCCTTGACCACGTTTTCTCCAAATGCTCTGGTTCCCTCCCACACTCCAAAGAAGATTTATGGTATAATTGGCTTTGGTAATTTATAAAATTGTCCCTAGTATGTAGCATAGTGTTAGTGCACGTGGTGATCGCTGGTCGGACAGGACAGTGTATCTCTAAGTCTAAAGTCAAGAGACAATAATGATTTAAGTCCTGTATCTCTATTGATTTGGAATGAAACAACAATGAAATTGTATAGATGATTATGGAAGAACTTAAAAAATTGTTCATGTTTGTTTGTTAGTTTGAAGTATAGTTTAAAATATGGTTCAGTGAAGACAATCAGCAGATTCAAGTATTTGGCACGTGAGCAGTCAATCTTGAACATCTCCCCTTTTGTCATTCTCTCTCAAACTAGTTCCATTGTAGATTTTGTTAACTTGGACATTTTGCAATGCAAATTTCTTTTGGAGTACAACCAGAACATTAAGGCGTTTCAGTATTTGTTTTTTAGTTCATTTGTCTTTATCTATTTATTTCTCAATTTTAATATGCAATACATAACTTCCATTTAGAAAGCTTATATTGTATAAACCTGTTTTAAATCTGTTATTTTGTTATTCTTCGCCATCCTATTTTCGTGCTCCAAACATTATTTTCTGTGTGAAGCCAATTCACATACTTGGGTATGTGGGAGATTCTGATAACCATTTATTTTTTAAACAAAGTTTTAAATAGCTCAACAATCTTTTCTTGAGAGGGTTCTGCAATTCTCGGCAGTTTTTTTTTAAATCTCCGTTGCTTTCCAGTGACTTTTCCACTTTTTAGACAAGAGGGATCAGTTGTGGGGCTCAAATGATTACTCCGTATATTAAAGGCTCGATGGTGATCATGTGCGGTGTTTGCACTGGTTTGCACGCAACACAAGCTTTTCACTGTACCTCGATACACATGACGATGAACTAAACTAAACTAAACTAATGACTGGAGAAGGGAATGAACTATGAGGTTTTCAAGTTTGCCTTTGGCACAAACATAGGCTGAAATATGTTTTGTGATGAGGGCGTTGTGGGTCTGCAATAGGACATAAATAGACTGGGCAAAAATCTGCCGAATGGAGTTTTATTTGTGAGGTCATGCACTTTGGTAAGATGAATCAAAAGGTGAATTGTTATCTAACTAGAGTGAGACTGAAAATAAATGAAGTTCAGAGGGATCAAGATGTTTTAGTGCATGAATCACAAACAGTTAGCAGGCAGATACAACATGGGATTCTAGCCTTTATAATAAAGGGATTAGATTTTAAGAATAGGGAGGGTGTGTTACAATTATACAGGGTGTGGGTGAGGCCACACCTGAAATGCAGTGCATAGTTTTGAACCTCTTACATAAAAACGATATAACAGAATTGAGGCAGTCTGAAGAACATTCATCAGGAAACTGTGAATGTGAGGGTTGTCATATCCAGAGAGTCATAGAGTCATACAGCATGGAAAAAGGCTCTTTGGCTCAACTTGCCCACACCAGCCAACATGTCCCATCTAGACTAGCCTTATCTGCCTGCATGTGGCCCATATCCCTCTAAACCTGTAGGAAAGAACTGCAAAGTCTGGTTTAAATCGAAGGTAGACAAAAAATCCTGGAGTAACTCAGCGGGACAGGCAGATGACACAAAGCTGGGTGGCAGTGTGAACTGTGAGGAGGCTGCTATGGCAATGCAGGGTGACTTGGACAGGTTAGGTGTGTGGGCGGATGCCTGGCAGATGCAGTTTGATAAGGAAAAAAGTGAGGTTATCCACTTTGGTAGCAAAAGCAGGAAGGCAGATTATCATCTAAATGGTGTAAAGTTGGGACAAGGGGAAGTACAACAGGATCTGGGGGTCCTTGTTCATCAGTCAATTAAAGTAAGCATACAGGTACAGCAGGCAGTGAGTGAAGGAAGTGAATGGTATGTTGGCCTTCATAACAAGAGGAGTTGAGTATCGGAGCAAAGAGATCCTTCTGTAGTTGTACAGGGCCCTAGTGAGACCACACCTGGAGTATTGTGTGCAGTTTGGGTCCCCTAATTTGAGGAAGGACATTCTTGCTATTGAGGGAGTGCAGCGTAGGTTTACAAGGTTAATTCCCGGGATGGCGGGACTGTCATATGCTGAGAGAATGGAGCGGCTGGGCTTGTATACTCTGGAATTTAGAAGCATGAGAGGGGATCTTATTGAAACATGTAAGATTATTAAAGGTTTGGACACGCTAGAGGCAGAAAACATGTTCCCGGTGTTGGGGAAGTCCTGAACCAGGGGCCACTTTAAGAATAAGGGGTAAGCCATTTAGAACGGAGGTGAGGAAACACTTTTTCACACAGAGAGTTCTGAGTCTGTGGAATTCTATGCCTCAGACGGCTGTGGAGGCCGGTTCTCTGGATACTTTCAAGAGAGAGCTAGATAGGGCTCTTAAAGATAGCGGAGTCAGGGGATATGTGGAGAAGGCAGGAACGGGGTGATTGGGGATGATCACATTGAATGGCGGTGCTGGCTCAAGGGCAGAATGGCCTACTCCTACACCTATTGTCTATTGTCTACTGCATATCTCTGGAGAGAAGGAATGGGTGACGTTTCAGGTTCACCCATTCATTCTCTCCAGAGATGCTGCCTGTCCCGCTAAGTTACTCCAACATTTTGTGTCTACCCTCTAAACCTGTCCTATCCATGTACCTATCTAATTTTTTTTTAATGATGCGATAGTCTGTGCCTCAACTATCTCCTCTGGCAGGTCGTTCCATACACCTACCACCCTTTGTATGAAAAAGTTAACCCTCAGATTCCTATTAAATCTTTTCCCCTTCACCTTAAACTTTTGTCCTCTGGTCCACGATTCCCCTCCTCTGAACTAGAGATTCTGTGCATCAACCCAATCTATTCCTCTCCTGATTTTATACACCTCGATCAGGTCACCCCTCATCTTCCTGAGCTCCAAGGAATAGTCACAGCCTGCTCAACCTCACCCTACAGTTCAGATCCTCGAGTCCTGACAACATCCTCATAAATCTTCTCTGTACTCTTTCCAGCTTGACAACATTTTTCCTATAACATGGTGCCCAGAAGTGAACACAATATGCAGAATGTGGCCTCACCAATGTCTTATATAACTGCAATATCACTTCCCAACTTCTATACTCAATATTTGGTCTGTTGAAGGCCAATGTGCCAAAAGCCTTTTTGACCACCTTATCTACCTGTGACTCCACCTTCAAGGAACTATATACCTTCACTCCCAGATCCCTCTGCTCTGAAACACCCCCCAGAGCCCACCACTCACTGTGTAGGTCCTGCCCATGTTAGTCTTCCCAAATAGCAACACCATCACATTTCTCTGTCAGAGAAGCTAAACCATTTTGGAATGTATTCCTCGATGTTTAGAGGAATAATCTTATTCAAAGATATAAGATACCATAGCAGCTTGGCAGGGTGGATGTTGAGATGTCTTCACCAGTGGGAGAGTCAGGAATAAGTTGACATAACTACAAAGTCAGGGGACTCATTAAAAACCAAATCAAAATTTCCTCTCTCTAGGGTGGTGAATCTTTGGGATTCTCCAAGCCATAGGATGGTGGAGGCCGATTATTAGACATATTTTAGTTGGAAATAGTTCAATATTTGAAAGGTCAATGAATCAAGCATTATGAAGAATTGACAGAGAGCAGTTGAGGCCAACATAGATCAGCCACCATCACATCGAATGACTGGGCAGGCTCGAGGGGCAAGGCACCCTACCCCTGCTCCTATTTACGTGTGTTCTCTGAAGTTAATGACATGTTGTGAAGTATGTTTCCATGGGAATCTGTCGTTCTCACCATTTTATGGCACCCATGGTGCCAGTTTATTTCAGGGCAGAGATTTTGGAATGACAAAAATAAAAACATTTCCCTGCTAATAGGAGTGTCACATATATTTGCCACATGACATCACCAATGTACCAACATACACTGCATTAATTTAGCACTATATCCATCAATAGCAATACGTTCTACCTTGGTTGCCTTTCCGAGACGCAATTATTCAGGGAGACTGAGGCTTGAAGTATAGTTGAGGGCAGATTGCTGCCGGCAGGGAAAGCAATCAGACTGTGGCACAGCTAATGGGGGCCTGGTTGAAAGATCTATGGAAGCTCAACTAACACACCAATAACTTCCTTCGGTTTATTGCTTTGTTCCCTGCTGTATAATTTTAAGCATGTTTTAGTTTAAAGTAACACTGAAACAAATGACAATTACAGCGTTTGTGGAACAACTGTAAATTATTGAATAACAGAAAGGGAACATAAACGTGAAACTGTAATGCACTCAGACTTCAGCTTCAGCTATTCAGGCACATTCTTTCTCATTACTGAGATCCTCGGGTCAACGGTTCAGTACTGCAACCATCAGCTAAAGTCAGTAATGAAGTGGCTGTCTGGCTGATTCACGTATTCAGCTTTATGCAAGCCTGACACCTCAATGATGGCGAATGAGAAATAAATCTGCACATTGAACGTAAGTGGAAACACAGCTATTTATTAATTTTGACATAAAGCAGAAGATGTCTGATAATGGAAGCCAAATAGCTGTGGATAATTATCAGTGTGGATTAAATGCAGAGACACGAGAGACTGCAGATGCTGGGAATCTGTAGCTAATAAAGGAGAGCAGTTGGAGGAACTCAGCGGGTCAGGCTGCACCGTTGGAGGGAAATGGACCGTCAACATTTTGGATCGAGAATCTTTATCTAGACTGAAAGAGTAGAGAGGAATAGCTAGTTTAAAGAAGTGGGGGATGGTGTGTGAAAAGTGCTGCCAAGCAATAGGTGGATATGGGTATGGGGGGTTGATTTTGAGGTAACAGTAAGGTGGGGTGGGGGGGGGGTGAGAAGTGGAGATAGCAACAGAGGCTGGGAAGTGATAAGTGGAAAGCAAATGTCTGCAGATTCAGATCCAATGAATCCTGATGACCCACTGAGGAACTGCATTCCTCGTTTTTCTTGCGACAGATTCCAACATCTGCAGCCTCTTGTTAGGAAAAGGAAGTGAAGAATGGAACTCAATGTGGAAGGGTGGTGACAGATGGGGTCACCAGAGAGGAGGGGAGGGGTGAGCAATGGAGGGGAAGGGGGTCCATGTGGGCGGTGTGTGTGAGGTAGAGTGAAATAGTAACTGGCTAAGCTGGAAAGCTGGGTGGGGGGTGGGAGCGTAAGGTGGAAAGAAGGGAATGTGAGAGAGGACCAGGGTAGAAAGAAGGAGATAGGATCAGAGGGGGTGCAGGTTACCTGAAATTGGATAATTCAATGTTCATGCTGTTGGGCTGCAGGCTACCCAAGCGGAATATGAGATGCTATTCCTTCCGAATGTGGCCTCACCATGGCAGTGGAAGAGATCGAGGCCAGACAAGTTATGGTGGGAAAGGGAAGGGGAATTAACATGGCTGGCAACTGGGAGAGGCAACTAAAACGGTTAAAATATTCTTTATATTAATTGTAAAGACACATTTTACTATTGGAGTTGTTTTCCATTACAGTTTATCAGTTTATGGAATCTCACAGTGCTCAGGTTTACTACTGTCCCAGATTCTGAGAGTCAGCCGTTAGATTCCTAATATCTTATATGGCTCCTTTCCAAACTTCCGTCAGAGCCAAAAGAGAGAAATGGAACATTTGCTTCATGCATTTCTGAAGGAAACAATTTTTCCATATTATCTTTAGAACATTTATCAAATGACATTCTACGCATTCCGTTTGTCAATTTAATATTTTATTTAAAAATCACATTTTTACTGAAGAGCAAATTGGCACATGTCCCCATGGAGGTAAATAATTTCAGGAAGGACTATTATTCTAATTCCATTCTGTTCTCATCATTTTCCTGTGAGAAGTAGAAACATATTTGTACTGACTTGGATTTCAAAGCCTGGCTTATTGAATTTTAATTTAAAATAAGATTAAGCGATGGACTTTTGTAAGAAAAATATAAATGGAACCTGAGCTGCCTTAGAGTGCTGTCAAGTGATATATTTTTTTGTATTATTAAGATAACAATGGCATTTAAGTAAGAGGACCAGAACCCGAACAGAGCCCACATCAGTAAATGACTATGAACTTTAACTGAAAGCAGAAAGCACGGGAACAACATTGCACTTTTGGCAGCATTCGTAGAGGTTGCTGTTGATGAAAGGTCAGCAACCAAACCATTAATCGGTCATTTTACCAAAGTAAATCAAGAAAGCATACAAAAGAAGGAATTGTTCACACTGAAACATGTCTACTCCTGATCCTGGGTGGTGAAACTGTGGAATTCATTGCCACAGACAACTGTGGAGGCCAATTCTTTGGGAATTTCTATAGTGGAGATTGACAGATTCTTGATTAACAAGAGTGTCAAAGTTTATGGGGAGAAGGCTGGTGAATGGGGTTGAGAGGGAAAGATAGATCAGCCATGATTGAATGGCAGAGTAGACACGAAGGACCAAATGGCCTAATTCTGTGAACATCAATTGATTTTCTATACGAAGAAATTAATAGGAGGCTTACTGTACATATTATTTTCCATTAATAATTCTGACATTTATAGGATTGTCCTTTTGCCAATACAGTCGGGGTAAACCGTTTTCTGCTTTTGTATTGTGCCAATATTAAGAAATCGATGTTATAGAAATCAGCAGGTCAACGTTGAAATGAAAACAAAACGCAACATGCTGGAAGGGCTTGACAGGTCAGACAGCGTCTGGGAAGGGAATGGACAGATGATATTTCGGGGGCCCTTCTTCAGACTCTTTTCCAGTCTGAAGAAGGTCCTAACCTGAAACGTTGCCTGTTCATTCCATCCCCAGATGTTGCCTGACCTGTTTAGTTCCACAGTCTGTGTTTTGTTCAAGATTCTAGCACCTGCAGCCTCTTGTGTCTTCATTAAAAGTGAAGCCTATGAAAACCAACAATTAGGTAAGCTTCATATTCATCATGTTACAAGGTAATGCTGAATAATCTTGCAGAGAAATATTATTCTCCTTTGTAAAACTCATATTTAATATGTACATGTATACTTGAAAAATGAACTAATTATTATTCTTAGCTTTATGTAATGGTATAATTTTGGATGTGATTACATGATAAATGCCAGCTTTAAGTTCTGACTTGAAGTTAATCACAAAGCGTTATTTGCAAAACATCTGGTGTCCTAATTTGCTATTTTGCGTCTATAATGCAAAAATATTAACCCTATTTCAGTGATATTCAATGGCATTCAAGTCTGCAGACAGAGAAGAGTACATGTGCTCATACCACAGACAAAATGGAAGATACTGACAATCCGAAAGGAAAGAGAAACAGAAAATGCTGGAAACCCACATAGTATCTACATAGAGAGAAATAGAAGACTTTTGAACTGAAATACTAAGCCCCGTATCATTTGTGTTAGTATGGTGCTTCACCAGCTGAATGTTTCTAACTTTTCTTATTTTTAATTCTAAGCGTTGACTGTGTCATTACTATGTCAGGTTTCAGGATATTAGGCCCTGAACGACTCTCTACCTCTTAGGTGACCCTCAGACTATCCTTGATTGGACTTTGCTGGCTTTACCTTGCACTAAACGTTATTCCCTTATCATGTATCTATACGCCGTAAATGACTCGATTCTAATCATGTATTGTCTTTCTGCTGACTGGATAGCATGCAATAAAAGCTTTTCTCTGTACCTCGGTACAGGTGACAATAATAAACTAAACTAACTAGGTCCATTTTGTTTCCCAATGTTTCCTGCACATCTTGCTTTTCTCCAGAGAGCCAGACCCAAAAGCTGACTGGTGGTCCATCGCAACTCTTGAGCTGGTTAGATGCGTTTAAAGCGAGGGAGGTCTTTTGTTTTTATTGGTGTATCTTGTGATATTATTTTTGGTTGGAATTCTTTGTAACCTTAAAAAGATACAGATCTAAAAGCCACTAGTTCTTGTATTGTGATCTCTACATGAAGGATCCATATCCTGGCTGGCAATTAACTGAATCTAATGGAAAGAGTCAAATAGGGCTTGTGAGCCCCAGTAGGGTCTCTGGAAAATGTAACCTGTTAGAAGTTAAAGTCAATTTCAGCTGACCTCTGAGGAGTGCAGAATCTGCACTCTTGCTGTGTTCCCTGTTCAGCTGACTCTGGCATAGAGTCAAAGAATTATACAGCACGGAAACAGATCCTTCAGTCCAATTTGTTCATGCCGACCAGGATGCCCCATCCATGCTAGTCCCACCTACCAGTGTTTGGCTCATATCCCTCTAAGTACCCTTTCAACTGTTGTCATAATACCTGCCTCAACTACTTCCTCTAGCAGCTTGTTCCATGTGCACACCACCATCTGTGTGAAAAAGTTTTCCCTTAAAACCTTCCCCTCTCACCTTAAAGCTAAAGGGTCTGTCCCACTTAGGAGACTTCCACCATGACCTCTGGCAACCTTAAACGACTTTCTAAAAAAAAAATCAAGGTTGCGGTGACCTACGACCTCCTACGACCTTTCACGGCTATGTGTACGACCTCCTACGACTATGTTGAAGACCTCCCTCGACTATGAAGAAGACCTCCTTCGACTATGTTGAAGACTGGCTTCGACCATGTACGTTTTACTCGAGGACGGTCTCTGGCAAATCATTCTGAACCATGCAAGCAAGGAAGGAACTAGTTTGGAGGATGTTAGTAAAAATACAACTACTGCTGTTTGCAGCAGCCCTTTTGCTTCAGCAGCCTTTTAAGAAAACCAGAAGGGGAAGAGCAAGGGTGAAGAGGAAGCACAAGAAGAGGTCTCAATGGGTGAATGGAGATGATGTGATGGACTGTCCCAGTGCACCAGATGACTGGAAGAGAGTGGCGCTGGGCTTTGGCAAAAGATGGAACTTTAAGCACACATGTGGGGCAGTGGACAGCAAGCATGCCATTCCTGTCCCTGTCCCTGTATCCCTCATTTGCCTTATCGTACAGGATGGCATTCTGCTGGAACCATTCCTCAAGGCCCCCCTTCCTGCTGCCTGGTGAAGGTGTAGGGCATAACCTTCCTCCAGCCCTCCCTCACCACCAATGGGGCATCTGCCCCTGTGTCAGACACAGGAGAAAGGGCTGCTTTGCTGCCTTCAAATGAGGCAGTGAGGAATGGGGTGGTGGTGGGGACATATACTACCACCCTGGTGTCCTCCTCCAGGGGTCTCTCAGGGCTCATGCAGGGCTACCTCCTCCAGCACTATCACCTCCTGTGGCATCACCTCCTGCCACTCCTCCTCCAGGGTGGGCAACACATGCATGGCAGGATTTTTTTAGGGTTGTGCCCCCCCCCCCCCCCCCCGCGCTGCTGCCTTTTTGCTGCCATCTCTAAAACACAAGTCTCCTCTCCAAAAAAAATTCTAGCTATGAATGAACATGCCCTGGAGTGACAGAGGTGACGTTCTGCTGTTTAAATTACCTTTTTTTTGTACTGACTTTTTTTCACCCCGGAGCTATTACCTTCGACTACCTTCGACTACCTTCGACCACCTTCGACTACCTACGTCTAGCATCACGACCTACTACGACCGACCTTGACTAGACCTATGACTAAAAATATATAAATTTTTCCCACAGCGACCTAATTTTAGTCGCGGTCAATTTTTAACATCTTGAAAAATACGCCACGACCTAGCTGAAGCCTCGACTATGCGGAGACCACTTTCGACCATGAGGAGAGTGACGAAAACCTCCTACAACCTCATGGCGACCTTCCCACAACTATGGGTCGCAGGCAAGGTCAACAGAGGTCGCGGTGGATGTCGCCAAAGTGGGACAGGGGCTTAAGTTCTCTGGTTCTTGATTACCCTACTCTAGATTCTGTGCAGTCACCTTATCTATTCCCCTCATGGCTTTATACACCTTTATAAGATCACCTGTCAGCCTCCTACATTCCAAGGAATAAAGTCCCGGTCTGTCCATCCTCTCCCTTTAGCTCAGGCACTCATGTCCTGGCAACATCCTCAAAAATCTTCACTGCGCTCTTTCCAGCTTTATGACATCCTTCTTCCAGCAGGGTGACCAAAACTGAACAGAATAATCCAAATGTGGCAACACCAAAGTCTTGCATAACTATAACATTTAATCTCCAGGACTCTACTATTCACTGTGAAGGTGTTGTCTTGGTTTGACTTTCCCAAACGCAACACCTTCCACATATCTGCACTAAACTCCATTAGCCTTTCTTCAGCCCACTTGCCCAGATGATCAAGATCCATCTTTAATTTTTGATAACTATCTTCACATCCACAACGCCAACCAATTTAATGTCATCTGCAAACTTACTGTACAATGCCAAGTACATTCTCATCCAACTGGTTGATAGAAACCACAAACAACTGTGGAACCAGCACTGATACCTGAGGCACACAACAAGTCACAGTCCTCCAGTCAAAAAAAACCCAATACATAACCAGTGATTGGGCAGGATGTAAATACCAGCTGCAATATGGTTCGATTCAACAATTAGACCGAATTCATGTCCAAACTGGAATCGCAGTCATATTGCAAATGCTAAAAAAAGTTTACATAAAACTGCCATTCAGCATTGGTGGAAGTATTAATTAATGGTGAGTCGTGTTAGTAAATGAGTGTTCCTAATTTTTTGATCATGTTAACGATAAACCAATATTCCTTGGAAAAACATCACATTAGTTCACCTCAAAACATCTAAGCTCTGTTAATAATTACTGTAATCAAATTGCAAGATTATTTGTTGCTTGCATGCATGCAGACTAATATATTAAGTAGTCTAAGATTCCCTTTTCTTCCTTTTTCTAGTAACCGGCTGCATTCCAGCTGCGGTATGATGGGAGGTGGGTGGCTTATCATAAACCCTGCACCAACTTTGTTCCCAGCTTGACAATGAAAGGGATTTTGAAACCAATTCATCCAGGTCTCCCACTGACTTGAGCTTGGCATTGTGTTACACTTTCACAGTGATGAGCCAGCGAGAGGACTATCTGAATGACCACAAATAATTTATTCCACAGTATGATAGGGAGCAAAAGAACACTAAAATGGATTGAATAAGATCAGGCAACATTTTCCTCTCTTCCTGATCATCCCCAAAAATTCAGCACAATTTAAACTCCCATCAGACTGTCCGACCTACTCCTCAGGGAATCGATAACATTAATCGAAATGCTGGGAACACAAACATGGGAGAAGTTCCCATTTAATTTAGTTTTGTTTATTATTGTCATTTAAGCTGAGATACAGGAAAAAGCTTTGTTTTGCTTGCTATTCAGTCAAATCATACCATGACTACAATCATAACAAGGGTGGAATGGTCGTGGTGGATAATAATATATACTCTTCTGGGCCAGCATGCAGTGACTCACCACACTCTGGCACCATCTTGTAAGTTTCCAAGATGAAGTCTCTGAAATCAAGTTTGACAAATCAAAGGAGACATACATTTCTGACGTTCTCACTTTGAGGACAGGTGTCCGAGCGGCACTGTATCGATGGTCCTGGCCCGGTGCAATGCTGCCAGTTCTTTTCATGGCTGCTGCCGCTCTGTACTGCTGCTGCACATGATGTTCATTCACCACCTGCAGTAGGTTTCCCAGTGGCCGATATGTCCTCTCCTCTGAGGAAGACATAAGGAAAGACACCGGGCATCATAGTGGCGCAGCTGTAGAGTTGTTGATTTACAGCACCAGAGACCCAGGTTCAATCCTGACTACGGGTGCTTGACTGCACCGGCACACACTGACTCCCTATCACACACTGACTGCCCCTCACACACTCCCCCTCACACGCTGACTCTCCCCTTCATACACTGACTCTCCTCCTCACACACTGACTCTCCCCCTCACACTCTCCCCCTCACACACTGACTCCTTCCTCACACTCTCCCCTCACAATCTCCCCCTCACACTCTCCCCCTCACACTCTCCCCCTCACACACTGATTTCTTCCTCACACACACTCCCCCTCACACACTCCCCCTCACACACACCCCTCACACACTGACTCTCCCATCACCCATTGACTCTATTTCTCACACATGTTTTAACATCAGCAGCCTGATCTGAATCCATGCATATCTTGCAATGCTTGTAACTCACATTACAAACTTCAGAGGAGCACTGCCATTTTGTCACGTATCCTCAGCAACATTAATTAAATTGATCCCATAATTGTGTTAACAAACCTTAAGACATTTACACTGATTGATCAAGGCTAAATTACTCCCATTGTGGCTGCATTGTGCTTAGTTGCTAGATTTACATTGCCATATTTACAAGTTCACATTTTAGGAGTAGTATTAGGCCATTCGGCCCATCAACTCTACTCCGCCATTCAATCATGGCTGATCTCTGCCTCCTAATCTAATTTCCCTGCCTTTTCCCAATAACCCTTCATGCCCGATCTAATCAAGAATTTGTCTATCTCTGTTTTAGTTTTAGTTTTTGAGATACAGCATGAAATCAGGCCCCTTGGCTCACCAAGTCCACACCGACCAATGGTGCTTGTTCATTAGTTTTATCCTATACCCTTGGGACAATTTACAGACGCAAATTAACCTACAAACCTGCACATCTTTGGAAGAAACTGGAGCACCCAAATAAAACCCATGTGGTCACCGGGAGAATGTGCAAACTCCCCACGGACAGCAAATGTGGTCAGAAAATAGACAATAGACAATGGACAATAGGTGCAGGAGTAGGTCATTCGGCCCTTCGAGCCAGCACCGCCATTCAATGTGATCATGGCTGATCATCCCCAATCAGTACCCTGTTCCTGCCTTCTCCCCATATCCCCTGACTCCACTATTTTTAAGAGTCCTATTTAACTCTCTCTTGAAAGCATCCAGAGAACCTGCCTCCACTGCCCTCTGAGGCAGAGAATTCCACAGACTCACCACTCTCTGTGAGAAAAAGTGTTTCCTTGTCTCCGTTCTAAATGGCTTACTCCTTATTCCTAAACTGTGGCCCCTGGTTCTGGACTCCCCCAACATTGGGAACATGTTTCCAGCCTCTAGCGTGTCCAAACCCTTAACAATATTATTTGTTTCAATGAGATACCCTCTCATCCTTCTAAACAGAATTGAACCCATGTCTCTGGCGCTTTAAGGCAGCAACTTTACCTCTGCGCTACCATGCCACCCCGTTTAGAATCACATGATCAGATAAACCATGGTCAAACAATTCACCAGCAGCAGATATATGTTTAAAATAGGTGGAACAAGACTTTGTTAGGCCCAAACTAGCAAATGATGATGTAAAATGGCCATTGCATTTCTATGGAGAAAAAGGGTAGGTGACATTTCGGGTTGGAACCCTTCTTCAGACTTCTTGATTTGAAGAAGGGCCCCAAACCAAAATGTCACCCATCATTTTCCTCCAGAGATGCTGCCTGACCTGCTGAGTTACTCTAGCACTTTGTGTCTATCTTTGGTATAAACTGCCATCTGCAGTCCTTTGTTTTTATATTAGAGTTGATTGTATTCTCATGACATTGCTGCTGTTGCCTTTCTTGGTGGTTGATTACATTAGTTTGCTCTCACGGACAGGGGGTAGGGCAAACTAAAGTGGTGTAGAGAACAGTGTCAGAAAAACTCATGAACAAGTTCATCCCAACAACCCGGGCATATGCATTACATCAACACATTGAGCACAGTGTATAGGCATGAAATTTATTCACTTCATGCTCTCATTTCATGTTGTTTTGTGCCCTTGGTAGGCTGGGCTCATCCACAACCCTATCTGAGAGACATTGGGGAGGTAGCAACATGGTTACTTGTTATTGTGGGATGAAAGAAGAATTAGCATCAGTTATATAAGGCACTCAGCCAGAAGAAAACCAATTCAAGTTGAGTATTGAGACATTAAATTCAAAACCATACTTTCAGATATTGTGGGGAAGAAAAGGAAAGTGCACTAATTCAAAGCAGTTATACTGTGCATTTAGGAGAGATTTCAGAAAGTTCTACTTTCCACAAACTGTGGTCGACACATGTGGCACTTTGGCAAGAAGGTGGGCGAATCTGTGAAACTGATTAATTTGTTCAAAAATAGCTAAAATCTGTAACAGGAAAAGATTAGGGATGATATTTTGCAAGGAGTGTCAGAATGTTATTTCTTGGGAGTGTTGGTACTTTGCCTGCTTAAGTCAGTGAACAGATGATGATGATAGGCTCCTAATGCTAAATGCAGACAATTGGTGCAATAACGTACTAAATTCTGATTGTAACCATAGATTTATGGAGCAAATATACATTCCAGGTTGTCATTTGAATTGCTCTGTGAGGCAAGGAGTCATGAGGCAATCGGTCAGGTATGTAACGTTATGAAGAGAATTGCTCACATGACAATAACAACTGAGTTATGGTGACTGGCTGAACTATTACATTAGTCGGCCCCTAATACTGTATAAGCTGCCAGAGAAACAGGCCTGCTTAGTACAGGAACAGCATAAGGGCCAGGATGAGGATTAACTTAGCAAAGCAAGGATCATATGGATATCCCCTGCAGGAGCAAGAGCGTCTTCCCCTAACAGCAAAGTGGGCTTTAAGCCCCTCACCCTTCAGACCTGTGACACAACCTTCCCTTCCACTACTGACCCCCATCCTTTTGTCTCACCGCATGCTCTTGCCTCTATACTTCTTTCCAAAAAACTCTCCCTCCTTCTCTCTTACACCCTTGCCCTTTTCTGTCAATCCCTCTCTTCCTCCTCCCACTGCCCCAGTCTGCCTCCTATTTCTCCCCAACAGTCTGTCGCTCTGATATCCTCTGTGCAGGAAAGAACTGCAGATGAAGGTAGACACAAAATGTTGGGGTAACTCAGCGGGCCAGGCAGCATCTCTGGAGAGAAGGAATGGGTAGTCTGAAGTCAGTCTGAAGAAGGGTCTCGAACTGAAACATCACCTATTCCTTTTTATGCAGAGAAGCTGCCTGTCCCACTGAGTTACTCCAGCATTTTGAGTCTAGCTCTGATATCCTCGCTCCTTTCCTCATATTAGCATACATACATGGGTAGAAACAGTGGTGGATGAACACAACCATGATTTTCAATGCCTTGGTCCAGTGTTTGGAATCAGCCTCGTTTCTAACGCCTGCTTCCGACAAGTGTGGAGAATTTGAAGCACCCTCTGTGACTCCAGGCCCAAGTTGTGTAAATCTTCTAACCTGTAGAAGATGCTGGCCTGTAGTGTAGCAAAACATAACGTGCCTATAGCGGTTGTCAGTGTTGTGGTCACCTCTGAACCACCCAATCTTGTGCCTTAAAACTGAGACTGAAGATGGGTCTTGACCCCAAACATCACCTATTTCCTTCGCTCCACAGATGCTGCCTCACATTATCATGTAATGTGACTGTGTTACAAACAGCTGAGAAATATTTTGTTTACCTTACTTGTTGAAAGTATGGTCATAAAATAGAGCTTGGTTGTCATCCTTTTTATTTCAAGCAGTGTTCAAGAGTTAATATAGTTTTGCGAGGCTTTTTTTAAAATCAAAAGTTCACCATTGAGGATTTCTGGCAGCTTTATCCAGCTGGAGCATCTTTTGTTTTGTTAATATAATTAAAAAGGTTTGATAAATTCACAATGGAATTTGATTCTTGGAATTCAAGTTGTTTTGGGATTTTGTTTGAATGAGGAGATGAACACCATCGATAATCTAAAAAAAAGGACATTAGTCCTCTGGTCAATTAGGGGGCATGTGTGAGGGTGTGGTGGGGCCAAGGGTAAAACCTTTGTCATCGAGTTGCAGCTGAAGTATTGGCAACGCTTGCTTCGTAGCCTGATGTTCATCCATTATTAAGGACACTCTTACAGGCTGTGATGTAACAGCACTGTCTGTTTACAGTGCTGAATTGAGGTGGTATTTTCAGCGCGTCCCCATTGACATCACCTGCCCATTTGTGGAAAATAAAAGCTCACTGTTCCTCAGCTCTGAATGTCAGGGTCATTGAGTTACTGTGTGCATTCACTGGATCCTTTCCCACTGGTTATACAGAAACTATAACAGGTGGGAGACTGCAAGCGTTTCACCTGCAGATGAACTCATATGTTGCGTCCAGCTGTGAAACTTCCCTTCCCTGTCGTGCTGATGCCTTTAAATATCCATTTTGTTCTGTGGGCTGAGCTTCTAGTGTGATGCAAGAAGGATCACAATGGGGCAGCCTGAGGACCAGAAGTATTTTCTTATCCCCATTTTTCCTGCTCACCGAGAACATTTTTACTAACAGTTGTTACACATGTGTTCCTGGAAAACCTCACAAACACTTGCTTGAATATTTGCAACCTCTGATTCACGAAGATGTCTGATAGGGACCGAGCGTCAGACTATAACCCTGATTCACTTGATTCATTCTCTCTGGCTACCACTTGCTCATCGCAGTATCAGCTGAAGAGGCCAAGCTCCCAGTACTTGGAGCACAACAAAACTGTGTCACAAATGCCCATTATTACAAATCTCTACATTTCTGGCCACCTTTGAAGTGATAACGTGTTTCTGTACTTACTCAACCCTTTCAGGCTCCTATCTGTACACTGTGGATGACTTGATTGTAATCATGTATTGTCTTTCCACTGACTGGTTAGTGGAAGCTTTTCACTGTACCTCGGTACACGTTACAATAAACTAAACTCAAAGTCAAGCCTGGTTACCCTATGTTTAAGAAAGAACTGCAGATTCTGGAAAAATCAAAGGTAGACAAAAATGCTGGAGAAACTCAGCGGGTGAGGCAGCATCTATGGAGTGAAGGAATAGGTGTGTTTTGGGTCGAGACCCTTCTTCGCACTGATTTGAGGTTGGGGGGGAGGGAGGCGTGAAGAAGGAAGAGGCGGAGACGTTAGGCTGTGGGAGAGCTGGGAAGAGGAATGGAAAGAGGGAGAAAGCAAGGACTACCTGAAATTGGAGAAGTTGATGTTCATAAGCGAAATATGAGGTGCTGGTCCCCAATTTGCGGTGGAACTCACTCTGGCCATGGAGGAGGCCCAGGACAGAAAGGTCGGATTCGGCATGGGAGGGAGAGTTGAAGTCAGGTTGGTTAATGCGAACTGTGCGGAGGTGTTGGGCGAAGAGATCTTCAAGCCTGCGCTTGATCTCACCGATGTAGAGCAGTTGATACCTAGAGCAGCGGATACAATACGTGAGGTCGGAGGAGTTGCAGGTAAACCTCTGCTTCACCTGAAAAGACTGCTTGGGTCCTTGGATGGAGTTGAGGGGAGAGGTAAAGTGACAAGTGTAGAATTTCCTGCAGTTGCAAGGGACAGTACCGGGGAGGGGGTGGTTTGGGTGGGAAGGGACGACTTGACCAAGCAGTTTCGGAGGGAGCGGTCTCTGCAGAAAGCCGAAAGGGGAGGAGATGGGAAGATGTGGCCAGTGGTGGGATCCCGTTGGAAGAGGCAAAAATGTTGGAGGATTATCTGTTGTATGTGATGGCTGGTAGGGTGGAAGGTGAGGACAAGGGGACTCTGCCCTTGTTACAAGTGGGGGCGATGGGGAGTGAGAGTGGAGCTGGGGGAGGAGACCCTGGTGAGAGCCTCATCTATTGTCAAAGATGGGAACCCCCGGTCCCTAAAGAATGAGGACATCTCCGATGCCCTGGATTGGAACACCTCATCCTGGGTGCAGATGTGGCATCGACAGAAGAATTTGGGAGCAGGGGATAGACTCCTTACAGGAAGCAGGGTGGGAAGAAGTGTAGTCCAGATAGCCATGGGAGTCAGTGGGTTTGTAGTAGAAGTTACCCAATGATCAGTGAGGGTTCTATCATCCTACCTGAACTTGGAAAAGCTCACAGGGCTTTTTCCTCAAACTCCTACTGTGACCAGGTCCTCTTATGTCTTTCTTTCAAATCATTTGAGAAGATTATTAACTGAGCAGAAAAGTAAATTCTGGAAAATCCCCATATACTCCTCCTTAGCCTATGTAGTCCGATGATCTGGTGCTAACACCAAAGTCTTTAGAATTCCTTAATTTTAAGTAACTTCTATAAACACTCACTTCCTCCCTCCCCTCCCTTCCGCCCATCCTTGATCCCCTTCCTCCATTTAAAATCAGTTAACCAGTTTCACAGTTCATATCCCTCGCACCAGCCCTAGCCAATATTCAGCTAATTATGGAAGAAAGACACAAAAAAACTGGAGTAACTCAGCGGGACAGTCAGCATCTCTGAAGAGAAGAAATGGGTGACGTTTTGGGTCGAGACCCTTCTTCAGACCATGAGAGAACATCCCTGCCTGAGGTCATCTATCGCCGGCCCTGATTTGTCCCGGTATTTTCTTACTTTCAGTTCCTCAACCCCCCCCCCCCTTTACTTCCAGTTCCTCACCCCCCCCCCCCCCCCCCCCCCCCCCCTGACCCACTGAGATATTCCTGCAAATTGTGTCTATCTCCTTGGATCAGCTTTGTGCACTCTCTCTTTCTGGGCAATTATTCCACCTCACCCATCGGTGTCTGCCAGCTAGGATCATTTTCATTAATTTCCCATTTGGTTGCTTGCATTTTACTCTGGCATTGATGAGTCTCCTGTGGCTCTGGAGACACTGCCCAGAGCTACCTTCCTCTGCTGGTTTTTCAGTCTGAAGAAGGGTCTTGACCCGAAATGTCACCTATTCCTTTTGTCCAGAGATGCTGTCTGACTCGCTCCAGCTTTTTGTGTCTATCTTCAGGCACTACATTGGGTAGGGAGCCTAGGTCTTCAACTGGGCATTCAGCACAACCTCATAAGAATATACAGAAACCTCATAAGCAAACAGGAACAGAATGAAGCCACACGACTCTCATTCTTCCCCACAATTAAAAATTATCATGTCTGATCTGCCCCAGGCCTCGTGTTCTGTACCAGTTATCCGTAGCCCTCAATTCCCTGATGTTGCAACTATTTATTTACTTCTTCTTTAACTTCCCTAGTGATCAAACATTCACAATGCTCTGAGTAAAGATGGTCAGAGATTCAGCAAGCTCTGTGAGATTTAGAGGGCCACTTTCAACGCTCAAAGAACGCAAATTAGGGTTATAGATATAAAAGGTTGGAGACCAACGTACGTGCTTCATCTGGTGTTGAGGAAACGAATTGAAAAGCCATCAATAGATTGTAGGAGGCTGCTCTGAGTTCATTGACTTTAACAAG
The DNA here is from genome assembly GCA_035221665.1 of Okamejei kenojei. Classification (NCBI taxonomy): domain Eukaryota; kingdom Metazoa; phylum Chordata; class Chondrichthyes; order Rajiformes; family Rajidae; genus Okamejei; species Okamejei kenojei. Next base: position 49,246,491 of record CM069140.1, read on the forward strand.
AAATGCTTTTATTATTTTACATTACATTTTTCAAGTAAAAGGTATGAAGGTTCAAGCCATTATCCTAAATGTAGCATTCAGCAGACTTGATTTGGATGTGACAAAGATGCAATATTATTTTCTACAATGTGGGTACCACCAACAAGGCTGGCATTTATTACCCACCACTCATTGCCCTTGTGAAGGTGGTGGCGAGCCATGTTTCTGTACCACTGCAGTCTTTCTGGTGAAGAGTCTCTGACAGTGTGTAGTGTAGGGAGTTGCAGTACTTAGACTCATCAAATTAGAGCTGCCGATATATTTCCAAGTTATGACTCTGGCATATGTTGAGAATGTAGATGTGGCAAATAACTGCAGTCCATATTGTAGACTGAACACACTGCAGCCATAGTGTGGAGTGAATAATAGGAGATGGGGTAGTGATCTGAGGGACAGCTGTGTGTGGGATAGTGTTAAAGTGTGGGAATCGCTGGTCGGCGTGGACTCGGTGGGGCAAAGGACCTGGTTCCATATTGTATATCTAAACTAAACTAAACTAAACTAAACTAATCTAATCTAAAATGTCTACTGGGCCCTCTCCCAACCTCGGGCCACACACTAGACTTTGAAACATAGGATGGCGTGCTTTTAATTATCAATTAACATCCCCTCTTCAGTGAATGCTTTCCTGGCATTGCTTCCGGCAAGTAACACAATTAAATTGATTTGTTGAAACCTGTTCCTTTTTTAGTCCGATCCACAATTCTCTTGCTTTTAGCACATTCTCCTTCCTTTCAACCCTGGGTCCACACCACCAGCAGCTCCTAATGTGTTTCGGAGTGCGGGACACATGGGGACATGTTGGTCAACAGTGTTGCTCTGCCAGCACATCTGGTTGAAAGGCAGCAAGGGAACCTCTGTTCTTGTGGGAGGTGTCCAGGCAGTTACATTCCTCTACAAAAAGAAACACATGAAAGCCCTGTTTCCTAATATAATTTTTTTACCCTCAAAATATTTTCATTGTTTTATAACATTCGGTTTGTGGGCTTTCATTAGCAAGACATCAATCACTGAGAAAAACTGATATCGCCGACTTGCCACGAGATGGAAGTAGGTGAACCAACCATTTGCCTTGTCACACAGATGCTGAGACAAACCAAGGCCACATTCCTCTTTTAAGAAACATAGATGCAAGAGTAGGCCATTCGGCCCTTTGAGCCAGCTCCACCATTCAATATGATCATGGCTGATCATCCAAAATCAGTAACCCGTTCCTGCTTCCATTAGCCCTAAGAGCTATTTTAGGGCTTACAGACCAGAATTACAGGCTAGTTAGTCTAACATCGGTAGCGGGTAAACTGCTAGAGTCAGTTATTAAAGATGGGATAGCAGCACATTTGGAAAGTGGTGAAATCATTGGACAGTCAGCATGGATTTACGAAAGGTAAATCATGTCTGACGAATCTTATTGAATTTTTCGAGGTTTTAACTAGTAGAGTGGATAAGGGAAAACCAGTGGATGTGTTATATCTGGACTTTCAGAAGGCTTTCGACAAGGTCCCACATAAGAGATTAGTATACAAACTTAAAGCACACGGTATTGGGGGTTCAGTATTGATGTGGATAGAGAACTGGTTGGCAGACAGGAAGCAAAGGGATGGAGTAAACGGGTCCTTTTCAGAATGGCAGGCAGTGACTAGTAGGGTACCGCAAGGCTCAGTGCTGGGACCCCAGCTATTTACAATATATATTAATAATTTGGATGAGGGAATTGAATGCAACATCTCCAAGTTTGCGGATGACACTAAGCTGGGGGGTAGTGTTAGGTGTGAGGAGGATGTTAGGAGGCTGCAAGGTGACGTGGATAGGCTGGGTGAGTGGGCAAATGCATGGCAGATGCAGTATAATGTGGATAAATGTGAGGTTATCCACTTTGGTGGCAAAAACAGGAGGTTAGATTATTATCTGAATGGTGGCAGATTAGGAAACGGGGAGATGCAACGAGACCTGGGTGTCATGGTACACCAATCATTGAAAGTAGGCATGCAGGTGCAGCAGCAGTGAAGAAAGCGATGGTATGTTAAACACTGTGCGAGTTGGCCACGAGTGACCCCGAGTTTTCACTCGTGGTGATCACGTAGCGGGAACGTCGGAACTCGCACGAGCAACTTATCGACTCGTGGCGCTAACGGCAGGTACTCGGGAAACTTGTTAACTCGTGAAAAAAATCAAACATGTTTGATTTTTTCCACGAGTCAAATTAACTGTTCAAGTTAAAAATGGAAACATTTAAACTCGTTGTAATAACGTAGTGGCCCCGTGCGTTTATCTTAGTGTCTCGTGCGTCTACCGTGGGAGTTCTTTTGCTCGATGCTGGAGTAACTCAGCGGACCAGGCAGCATCTCTGGAGAGAAGGAATAGAGTCGAGACCGTTTCAGACTTACCCGAAATGCCACCCATTCCTTCGCTCCAGAGATGCAGCCTGTCCGCCGAGTTACTCCAGCATTTGTGTCTATCTTCGGCCTTTCTGCCACTTGTCCTTTATTACTGAGGCGCCTGCCCCGTGGCTTCACTCTGTCTCAATGAACGGCTTAAAGACCTGCCGAAGGGCAAGTCTGGGGTGGTGGGTGGGATGTGTCCACGTGTGATGCTCCATCCACCCCCCCGGGGCCGAGAGTGTGGGATTGGGAAGGAACTGCAGATGCTGGTTCACACCGGAGATAGACACACACAATGCTGGAGTAACTCGGCGGGACAGGCTGCATCTCTGGAGCGAAGGAATGGGTGGCATTTCGGGTAAGTCTGAAGAAGGGTCTCGACTCTATTCCTTCTCTCCAGAGATGCTGCCTGGTCCGCTGAGTTGTGTGTGTGTGTCTCTCTCCCTCTCTGTCTATCTGTGTGTATCTGTGTGTGTGTCTGATGTCGGGTCCCGGTGGCCGCTCAAAGTCACCCGAGCTGCTTCATTCCTCTGAAGTGGCGGCCAGTCCTGCTGTCTGTGTGTATCTCTGTGTGTGTGTGTGTGTGTGTGTGTGTGTGTGTGTGTGTGTGTGTGTCTCTCTCTCCCTCTCTGTCTATCTGTGTGTATCTGTGTGTGTGTCTGCTGTCGGGTCCCGGTGGCCGCTCAAAGTCACCCGAGCTGCTTCATTCCTCTGAAGTGGTGGCCAGCTGCTGTCTGTGTGTATCTCTCTCTCTATGTGTGTGTGTGTGTATGTGTGTGTGTGTGTGTGTGTCTCTCTCTCTCTCCCTCTCTGTCTATCTGTGTGTATCTGTGTGTGTGTCTGCTGTCGGGTCCCGGTGGCCGCTCAAAGTCACCCGAGCTGCTTCATTCCTCTGAAGTGGTGGCCAGCTGCTGTCTGTGTGTATCTCTCTCTCTATGTGTGTGTGTGTGTGTGTGTCTCTCTCTCTCTCCCTCTCTGTCTATCTGTGTGTATCTGTGTGTGTGTCTGCTGTCGGGTCCGGTGGCCGCTCAAAGTCACCCGAGCTGCTTCATTCCTCTGAAGTGGTGGCCAGCTGCTGTCTGTGTGTATCTCTCTCTCTATGTGTGTGTGTGTGTATGTGTGTGTGTGTGTCTCTCTCTCTCCCTCTCTGTCTATCTGTGTGTATCTGTGTGTGTGTCTGCTGTCGGGTCCCGGTGCCGCTCAAAGTCACCCGAGGCTGCTTCATTCCTCTGAAGTGGTGGCCAGCTGCTGTCTGTGTGTATCTCTGTGTGTGTGTGTGTGTGTGTGTGTGTGTGTGTGTGTGTGTGTGTGTGTGTGTGTGTGTGTGTGTGTGTGTGTGTGTGTGTGTGTGTGTGTGTGTGTGTGTGTGTGTGTGTCTGCTGTCGGGTCCCGGCGGCCGCTCAATGTCAGTCACCCGGGCTGCTTCCTTTTTTAAAATTATTTAAAATAGAGATCCATTGCAAAAAAGTATTTAAAAACATAAAACAACAAGAAATGCTTGGTTACTGGAGGATGCGCATTTTCCCATTGTAGGTCATATCAATAGATGCCGCCGCGCTGAAATAACTCAAAACCACAGGATGGAGATGTATTTTAACATTGTTGCTTTATTAAAACATACCTTCATTCACGGTTGGCTCAAGAGTAACGGGAGAGGAACTTGCTAACTCGGGAGAGGAACTAGGAACATCGCAGCAATGACATACCCGTGGGAACTCGGTTACACACTTGATCATAAACTTGCAGTCTCGTGCACAGCCACGAGTCTGTCACTCGGGGTACCTCGTGGGTCAACTCGCACAGTGAGACAGGGCCATTAGCATTCATAGCAAAAGGATTTGAGTATAGGAGCCGGGAGGTTCTACTGCAGTTGTACAGGGTTTTGGTGAGACCACACCTCGAGTATTGCATACAGTTTTGGTCTCCAAATCTGAGGAAAGACATTCTTGCCATAGAGGGAGTACAGAGAAGGTTCACCAGACTGATTCCTGCGATGTCAGGACTTTCATATGAGGAAAGACTGGATAGACTCGGCTTGTACTCACTAGAATTTAGAAGACTGAGGGGGGATCTTATAGAAACTTACAAAATTCTTAAGGGATTGGATAGGCTAGATGCAGGAAGATTGTTCCAGATGTTGGGGAGGTCCAGAACAAGGGGTCACAGTCTAAGGATAAGGGGGAATTCCTTTAGGACCGAGATGAGGATAACATTTTTCACACAGAGAGTGGTGAGTCTCTGGAATTCTCTGCCACAGAAGGTAGTTGAGGCCAGTTCATTGGCTATATTTAAGAGGGAGTTAGATGTGGCCCTTGTGGCTAAGGGGATCAGGGGGTATGGAGAGAAGGCAGGTACAGAATACTGAGTTGGATGATCAGCCAATATTGAATGGCTCGAAGGGCCGAATGGCCTACTCCTGCACCTATTTTCTATGTTTCTATATCTAACTCTCTCTTGAAAACATCCAGTGAATTGGCCTCCACAGCCTTCAGTGGCAGAGAATTCCACGGATTCACAACTTTGTTTTTATTCCATGGCGCATGTGTTGTGCTTTAAACCAGCATCCTAGCATTAGGCGGTAGAGTGGCGCAGCAGTAGAGTTGCTGCCTTACAGCACCAGGGACCCGGTGGTCCTGACTATGGGGATTGTCTGTACGGAGTTTGTACGTTCTCCTTGTGACAGTTTCCTCTCACATTCCAAAGACGTACAAGTTTGTAGGTTAATTGGCTTAGGTAAAAAATTGTAAATTGTCCTTAGTGTGTAGGATAGGGCTGATGTATGGGGTGATCACTGGTCGGCATAAACTCGATGGGCCGAATGGCCAGTTTCCACACTGTATCTCTATGGTCTAAAGTAAAGCTTAAAGTCTAAAGTGTTCAATCAGTTTTACTCAGTGTTTTTTTTTTCCGATTAAATCCCTGTTGGAATCTCAGTTCAGATCACTTTCAAATTGCTTTCATTTAAATATGAGCAGCACAGATGTATGGCTAGTAAGAGATGCTGCCTCATAGCACCAGAGACCTGGGTTCGATCCTGTCGTAGTACATTCTCCCTGTGACTGCACAGGTTTCCTCCGGGTGCCTTGCTTTCCTCCCACAGCCCAAAGATGTGCAGGTTTGTAGATCAATTGGCCTCTGTAAAATTGCCTCCAGTGGATGAGAAAGTGTGATAACATGGAACTAGTGTGAATGAGTGATTGATGGGCAGCGTGGACACAGTGAGCCAAAGGGCTTGTTTCCATGCTGTATTGCTAAACTAAACTAAATCCATCCAATTGAATAAATATATAAAACATGAATCTATTTGACATGGGGCAATAGAATCCTCCCGACTGCCTCATTCAATATTCATTCAACTCATTGCAAAATACGTAATCTGCTCATTCTCATATGATTGCATGTCTGACATAGTTGACTAACCTAGTGCTGTTTTTGTTATATTACAATGACTAGTTCATGTGATGGTAGAATTCACATCAGGGCTACTCTGCCATTCAATCATCTCTGATCAACCTTTCCTACTCAACCCCATTTTCCTGCCTTTTACCCATAACCTTTGAAACCCATACCAATCAAGAAGATGTCCATCTCTGCTTTAAGAATACCCATTGACAGTCTCCACAGCCATCTGTGGCAATGAATTCCACAGATTCACCACCCTCTGACTCAAGAAATTCCTCCTGATCTTTCTAAAAGTTCATCCATTTATTCTGAGTCTGTGCCCTCTGGTCCTAGATTCTCTCACTAGTGAAAACATCTTCACTCTATCCAGGCCTTTCATTATTTAGTAAGTTTCAATGAAGCCCCCCCCCCACATCCTTCTAAATTCAAGTGAGTACAGGCCCAGAGCCGTCAAATGCTCATCATATATTATGTTATACATCATAGCTCAGATGGACTCGTAGTGTTCTGGTTAAATCTCAGGATTAATTTCCAGGAGCCTGCAGTTTTCATCTGGAGACTGAATTGGAATCCCACATGTGGCAGCTGCAAAACATAAATTCAAAAACTAAATTAAATGAATCTGGAATTTATAACAGTGGTTCATATGAATGATGGTGAACTACTGGTAATAAAAAAGGCTGCTTTGTTTCTTCAGAGAAGAAAAACTGGAGGTCTTACCCAGTTTGGCCAATAAGCGGTGGAGGCAGGATCGATTTTAACATTTAAGAGTAAAGTGGATACGTATATGGACGTGAAGGGAATGGAGGGGTATGGTCTGAGTGCAGGTAGATGGGACTAGGGGAAAACAAATGGTCGGCACGGACTGGAAGGGCCGTGGGGGCCTGTTTCCATGCTGTAATTGTTATATGGTTATATGGTCATAAGTGACACCGGTAGCCTCAACAAAGTGTCTGACTCTTAGCTAGCCTTTGAAATAGTTGAACAAGCCACAGTTCACGGGTGGTTAACAGTGAACAATAAGTGCAGTCTAGCTGGAGAATTAAGTTAAAAAATCAAGGCTGATGCACTTCAAAAGACTTACTGTATTTCTCATATTATTGTATGTCTGACACTGCTGACTATAACCTAGTGCTGCTTTTGCTATATTACAATGACGAGTTCAGTGATAGGAGCAGAATTAGGCCATTTGGCCCATCGAGTTCACTCCGCTATTGTATTATGTCTAATCCATCTTTCACTTTCCTATTAAGGTTTAATTACTCTTGTCAGAAGTTATAAAGTGCAAGGCTTTGTTTCTTCAGTCTTCCACAAAATGTTTTCACTGAATAATTTCTTGTTTCTGCTGTTTCCAAATTGCACTGCTTGACTTCTGTGAGTGCTCAGAAGGAGGGTGGCAATGCCAATATCGACGGCAACTGTATCATAGGCAGCCAGTCACAATGCTGTCAGCTCGGAAACAACACCTATAGAAAGAAAAGAGAGAACTGCCACTCATAAACCCTTCACAGTTGCTGCTGTTATTCCATGTTACAATGTTGAGGCACGAGTGCTTTCTGCTTCTTTCTCTTTTAAGGGGGTGGAGGAGGCAGGCAGGGAAATTCTAATGGATCAAAAGTTCTGAACTGCAGCCACTGCTAGTATTGGGACTAAGCTGCAGTTTTGTTCTGCAGAGATATTGGCTTCCACCACTAGTGTGGGTCTAAGTTGGCTCCAACCTACTATAACCTGTCAAATACATTGCCAGCTGCTTCTATGTGCACAGAAGGATTCACAGAGTCCAGACAGAGCCGAAAAAACTTCTATAAACTGGGAACGGTCACTCTGCCTGTGCTGGGTCAAAGCTGGCACAGTCCAGCAGATCCATTCATTTAAGTGGTATCAACTTCAACTGCATCACTGCTGCAGCTGGACGATCCAGCAGGGCTGAGTATTATGTACAGTTTTGGTCTCCAAATCTGAGGAAAGACATTCTTGCCATAGAGGGGTTACAGAGAAGGTTCACCAGACTGATTCCTGTGATGTCAGGACTTTCATATGAAGAAAGACTGGATAGACTCAGCTTGTACTCGCTAGAATTTAGAAGATTGAGGGGGGATCTTATAGAAACTTACAAACTTCTTAAGGGATTCGACAGGCTAGATGCAGGAAGATTGTTCCCGATGTTGGGGAAGTCCAGAACAAGGGGTCACAGTTTAAGGATAAGGGGGAAATCTTTTAGGACCGAGATGAGAAAAACATTTTTCACACAGAGAGTGGTGAGTCTCTGGAATTCTCTGCCACAGAAGGTAGTTGAGGCCACTTCATTGGCTATATTTAAGAGGGTTAAATGTGGCCCTTGTGGCTAGAGGGGTCAGGGGATATGGAGAGAAGGTAGGTACGGGATACTGAGTTGGATGATCAGCCATGATCATATTGAATGGCTGTGCAGGCTCGAAGGGCCGAATGGCCTACTCCTGCACCTATTTTCTATGTTTCTATGAGATCAAATTAGACGTCACCTCTAATGTCGCGACTAAACAGCAAAAGGTGGCAGACTGCGTGGCATCTGCAGCAACCCTGCTGTTAGAACACTGTATCATTCCAGCTGGTCGAGGCCATTAAACCAGCTGCTCAATGCAGAACTGGAATATGATGCTGCTGACTCTGGAAAATGCTGATGGATTTATAAGGGATTCTTCAGATGGAAACCCTCTTCAAGTCCCAGATACACTGGTGGGAAGCAACAAAGGTGAGCGTCTGCAGTGTAATCAGCAGGATGGATGAACTGTGAGGTCCAGCCCTGAGTCAAGTACAAGTCTGTGGTGTTCAAGTTGAACGATCCCAACCTGAAAGAAATCTATAAAAGGCCTTTGCAAAGCCTTCAGGGTTGCCAAGAGATAAATCTGGATCAAGCTAACCTCCCAGAACAACCACAAGGACACCTCCCAATTTCAGCAAGGCATGCATGCCATAAGGGGCTACAAAATGAATTTGGGGAGTACCGCTGGAAACAATGCATCCCCAACCAGCTCAATGCATTCTATGCTCGCTTTGAGCAGAAAGTTAGCGGAATGATATTACCTCCTCAGAAAGTATGAGGAACACCAATACCCACGGCCACCGTTAGAGACATGAGTTTGGCCTTCCTGAGAGTGAAACCCTGGAAAGCGATTGGCCCAATTGTGTCCTCAGAACCTACATGGATCAGCTGATAGGAGTATTTGTGGACATCTTTAATATCTTCCTAAGCCATTCTGAGTTTCACGCCTGGTTTCAGAAGACCACTATCATTCCAGTGCCAAAGAAAAGCAAGATAGCGTGCTTTAATGATTAGCATCTTGTGGCTCTGACATTCACTTTCATGAAGTACATCGAGAGATAGGCCATGATGCACATTAACTCCAGCCACCCAAAAAACCTTAATCCACTCCAATTCCTATCGCCGTAACAGGCCCAAGGCAAACACCATCTTTCTACTAGTTAAGTTTAGTTTAGAGATACAGCCCCTTTGGCCCACCAAGTCTGCACCAACCAGCAGTCCCTGCACACTAACACTATCCTATACACACTAGGGACAATTTACAATTTACCAAGCCAATTAGCTTACAAATCTGTAAGTCTGAAGTGTGGGAGGAAACTGGAGATTCTGGAGAAAACCCATGCAGATCACGGGGAGAGCGTACAAACTCCTTACAGATAGCACCCGTAGTCAGGGTCAAACCCGGATCTCTGGTGCTGTAAGGCAGCAACTTTACCAGTTTAATATAGTTATTCCTGGCCCTATACTCATTCCTGGAACACCTTGATAACATCTTGTCTAATCCTATTTATTGACTATCTCTGCCTTCAGCTCTATAATTCCAAACAAACTCTTCTTCAAACTCCTGGACCTCCTTCCAACTGGATCCTTGATTTTCAAACTTCTACAATCAGTGAGGATAGGTGACAAAACATCCTCCACAATAATTCTCAACACCGGTGCCCTGCAAGGATCAGCTCTTTACTATACTCCCTATACACTCCAAACTGTGTGGTCAAATTCTGCTCCATCTGTTTGCAGATGAAACCACAGAAATGGGCTGGACCTCAAACAATGACAAGGTTACATGAAGGAGATAGAGAGCTTCATAAGATTATGTCAAGATAACAACCTTTCCATCATTGTCAGCAAAACAAAGGAGCTAGTCACAGTTTTAAGGAATCCGGGTGGATTACACGCCCCGGTCTGTATCAACAAAGCTGAAGTGAAGATGATCGAGAATTGCAAGTTCCTAGGCATAAGTAACTCAACCATTTGTCCCAGTGCAACCACTTTGATGCTACAGCCAAGAAAGCAAAGCAAGTCTGAGGAAATCTGGCATGTCTCCAATGACTCTTACTCATTTCCAGAGATGCACCATAGAGAGGATCCTATCAGGCTGTAGCACAACTTAATTGCAACCCCCCCAACCCATCCCCCCCCCCCCCCCCCCCCCACACCCCATTGACTCCACCTACACTTCACACTGCCTTGGGAATGCAGTCACATAATCAAGGACTACTTATATCCCAGTCACTCCCTCTTCTCCTCTCCTGTCAGGCCAAAGGTATAAAAGCTTGAAAGCACATACCCCCAGATTAAGGAATAGCTTCTTCCCCGCAGTTATCAAACTATTGAACAGACCTCTCATAAACTAAAGGTTTAGTCCCAATCTCCCAACCTACTTTGTTATGTTGTTTGCACTTTTTTATCTTCACTTTCTGTAACACTTTATTCTGCACTCTGTTTATTTTCTCTTTGCAGTTTGATTGCACTCATCTATGGAATATTTGCCTGGATCGCACATAAAACAAAGTTTTTCACTGTATCCTGATATACGTGACAATAATAAACAAATACCAACATCAATACGTGCTGGGCTGTGCATTGAAGGATTCCTCAGTCTTCCTGGAAATATTAATATAAAAACATAAAATTATGGAAATACTCAGTAGATCAGGCTGAATCTATGAGAGGAGGAACAGAATTCCTTTGAATAGAAATGTTATTTTGGTTTCTGACAGGTGTGGCCTGATCTGCTGAGCATTTCCAGTATTTTGTATTTTTATTTTTAGATTTCCATCATCAGGATTTTTTGATGTTCATTTACTTGAACTATTACCATGGGGTCCATTACATCCCCCAGAGAGTGGTTTGTCACATTTAATCCAACAGGCAGTTCAATATTCTTTCATTCACATTAACATAGGAGAGACACTGGCTCTGGAATGACTCCACTTTCCAGACTTTTTTTTCTTTATTTAATTTAAAACCTAAAGCAAAAGTTATGGCATCGTGATTTGAAAACTTCTGTCAAACTTAAAAATGACGCTTTCCCTGTTGGTTACCAGTGCTTCTGGTAAAAAGTTAAATTATCTGTGTCGGACAGGCAGTGGGCCTGGTGCATGTATTTAACACTATATAAATGTCTAGCAATCCTCAAGATGCTGGTTGAAGCTTCCAAGTTCATTCTCGCTCAAAAAAAAGAGATCGAAACTGAACCATTTAATATAAGAACATCTTCATGTGTGAACAGTTCTACTGGGGTTGAAGCCATTTCTCTGTTGGAGGACAATTAGGATGTTTATAAGTTTAGATCTTCATAAAATAATATATTGCAAGTAAAAATATCAAATCACTGTCTTTCTGTAGACTTGTTAATAATGATTATTTAATAACAGGTCCTCCAAAGGTCAGTACTGTGCTATCCTCTTCCTAGTGCCAGTCGCTGAACCAAGTACACGTTATATAAAGATTTCAATTCTATTTTAATTGATGCATATGTCTAGAATGCTAATTATTGAACAGAACTAAAATGGACTCATTCAACTCTCCAGGTTGAATAAGTTATTTGTTTAACAGCATGTGCATCAGGATGCAGTTCAATATTTTTAAATACATAAAATCTAACATACATGCCGACAAAAATGCACTAAATATATTTATCTTAACAAAGCAAAAATGGGTCCTCTGGTGGGACTGAGCTTTCTGGATAAGGTACAATCAAAACTGAAGCCTATGGATATGCAAACTCATCTTGTTCTCCAATGGAGCTTTTCAACTTAAAAGACTTCAAGGTTCTGCCAAAACCTACAAAGCAGGAACTGAATGTACATGAGGACTGAGTACTGACCAGAAAGAGAACAGGTCTGCCAGTCACTGAGCACAGTAATACATTGGGGGAAAACAGTTTTTTCACCTCTAAATTGTGAGTTTAAATCTGGTATTAGTAGATTAGAGCTACGAAGATAAAAAAAATGTTAACTTCCAAATTGCACAAACATAATGCACTCCAAAATCCTCAGTTGGATAAATGCACGCCCTTTTGTATGTCAGTAGAAATTCAGAGGACTGTATGATAATCTCATCAAGTACTCAACACTGTCCAAATCAGTCCATATTTCCTGTAAAATATTAATAAGCTTCACACAACAGCTTCACAGATGTCAATGTAAAATTCCACCAGGCCCGAAAGTAAATATAAAAATACAAAACGTACTCTCTTCCTCTGAATGGCATCAGAGATATGATATGAGAATTAGAAGCAAAGCAGAAGCCCTCACAATTATGACTCAGATATTAAAAGCAGTAAGAAATGACAGGATAAAGACATTCATCCCAGGTCTGTTGGATAAAATTGTCTCCATTCCATCATACTGAATTCCAACCCATTTAAAGTCCTTAAGCAACACCTTACAGTTTGTAGTTAATGATTTATAAAGATAATGGAGCAAAATATGTTGTGGATCAAAAGCACTCTAGTGGGATTATCTCCGCAATGCCACTTTAATGACAGAAAGATGAGAGCCAATAAATTCAAAGATTCTTTACAATCTCTGGTAATAATCCAGCAGTCACACAACGGGAGACACATGGCTAGAAGGTCAAGAGATGGATGATGTAGCGCAGAATAAACTTACAATATACTGGAATGTTGTTAACTTAGCCTATGGAAGTTCTGAACTTATGAAGTTCTGAACTACTGAAGTTCTGAAGCTCTGAACAATAACTGTTTATTATTACTAGAGCCAGGATGTTTAGGCACTAAAAAACTGAAATAGGCAGGCAAAAAGGTATAATAAAATTACAAAAAAGGCGCGAAAAAGGCATTTATTTCCAAAATATGGTTTAAAATGATAATATAAAGGTTTATTACATTAAATGACCAAAGTTGCCTGGTTGCATGTAATTACTAGCATTATATTCAAATTATCTGGTGTTAAACTATGCTGTCTGTCAGACAGAATATGCTTCAGTTGTGAAAAACATCTTTCTACCCCAGCTGAGGTTACTGGTGCATACCCAAAACAAGCTACAGACTCTATATTCATGTCGATATCTTGTGCATTGCAGCTACCTTTGAGAACTTTAGCTATGTATTGTATTTCTTCAAGATCTTTGTTACCTAAAATCACTCTCTCACATTTTCCTTGTATGTCTTTACCTACATCGCCAGGAACTTTATGAATATTGTCAGTTACTTTGTTGAAATCCTGCAAGTTAATCAGTAATGTTTCGTCACGTTTCTCAAGGGAAGTGATAGCTTGTGGGAAGTTTGCAAAATTTGAAGCAATAAAGATCGCGGTGGAGGGACTTTTTCTGCATGATTTCACTGACGATCCTGACTGCAGCAGATTCTTCTTCTTCAAAACAGTTGACAATTTATTTTATCTTTTCAAAATTTGCAGCATAGTAGAGTACAGCAGAGAGCCATGTATCCCACCTAGTCAAAATGGGCTGAGGAGGTAGCGTAATTTTGGGTGCCATTTCCTTGAACAACTGCACACGTGACGGTACTTTGCGGAAGATTTTCTTGACATTGGAAACTAGGCGATCAACATTTGGAAACAAGCTACGTTTGTGGGAAATAAACCTTTAAGTCACAAACAGAAGTACGTTCTCGTGTTTTACATCTTCTTGCCAAGGTACAGCAAGTGAAGATGTACACAACTGAACAATAGTTGAGCTGTTTGACTTCCCCAATACTTCCGATGTCAACAAATACTCCTTTGATGGTTGACCTGCCTCCAGTGTACCAATGACCACATTGGCACATAACTCCCCACAGCATTGGTTGTCTTGCCTATTGGGATCCACAATTTGTTGCGTGCAACTTCATCTCTAATTTTCTGCACAACAATGTTGAAGTTGCTGTCAAGATAATTTTTCCATTATGATGACTCACTTGGTATATGTTCCTCTGTGTATTTCTGTAAAAACCTCTTGGAAATTTGTTTTCCAATTTCCACAGTGGAATTCCAGCATCAATGAATGCCTTGCACAAATCACTTAAAAACTCAGATTTGTGTCTGGAGCCAGCAGTAAATGTAGTGAGGAGACAAGCTTGGGTAGTCTACACCCCAGCAGTATCAACATTGACTTCTCTAATTTTAGATAGCCCTCGTCTTCTCCCCCCCCCACCCTGCTGCCCTTTTAGTCCTACTTCCTTTCGTTCTTTTCTTTTTCCCGCCCCCCCAACATCAGTCTGAAGAAGGGTCTCAACCCGAAACGTCGCCCGTTCTTTCTCTCCATAGATGCTGCCTCACCCGCTGAGTATATCCAGCATTTTTCGTCTACCTTAGATTTTTCCAGCATCTGCAGTTCTTTCTTAAATAGATCTTGGAAAAAACGGAAACAGTGGGCAGCGGCACGAATGAATGACCGACGGTGGCGCCCCCGATTTTGCCCCGGTGGTGGAAGTTTTCTTGTAATTTATACTATGTTAAAACATTAATAATAACATTAATATTAATGTGGTAACGTAGAAAACGTTATTATAATCACGGTACAACTAGATAAAATAGCAATCGATCGTGAAAAAGGCATTATCCTGGTGAAATCATCAAAAAAAGCATGAAAAGGCATTCATGGCAAAATCCTGGCTCTAATTATTACTATTGCACTTTATCTTTTTATTTATTGTGTATATATGGTCTATTGTCTAGAGACACACTTTATCTCCCATTCTGTATTATGTTTACATATTCTGTTGTGCTGTAGCAAGAAATAATTTAATTGTCTTATCTGGGACACATGACAATAAAACTCTCTTGACCTTGACCCTTTGAAGAGACTATATTTAATTTACAGTTTTAGCCTAGAATTATTACTGCCCTTTTTATGTGCAAAAGAATGATTATTTTACTTTGGAGTCACGTGAGTGACTTCGTGAAGACCCCGCCAGCAAGCACGCGTGACATATCGTCGCTCGCATTTGCAGTCGACAGCTGGAGGGGGGAGTGTGCTCCTCCAACGGCACCTTCAAAAAGGCCTCAAGGTAAGTTAAACTAACCTTGAGTTGCTTAGTTCCTGTAGGAGACTTGTTTTACTTACAGGAACGATGGAAGGAAAGAGAGTGAAGGCATCGAAACATGCCTCCAAGGGCCACAAGACTTCGGACGGGAGTCAGCGACCGCAATCCCCGGAGCTGCCCGCAACACCGGCAGCACCCGCTCCGCGGGCCGGGAAAAGAACGCGGAAGTTGGGGAGCCCTGTTCAGTTGGCAGGGCCCGACTCTCCACCACAGCAGGCCAGGGAGCTGCACGTTGGTCGGAGCACCGCGCGGGAGCAGGCAAGACCCTGACTCCCTACCGCTATCGCCCAAACATCACCGGGCCAGCAGAAAACAGGTGCGTAAACCCGTGCCATGTTCAACGGCACATTCTGTTTCTCCTCTGTTACAGGTCACCAAAGGGCGGACCAGGGGAAAAACCGCACCGAGGTTGAGAAGCCCCTCTGCAGCGGCCGGCATCGACTCACCACCGGAGAAGTCTGCCAGATCGCGGACCGGTGAGGTACCTACAAGAAAGTCAGGGAGCCCCGCAGGAGCGGCAGGCACCGACTCACCGCCGGCACAGGCTGCCAAATCGCAGGCCGGTGGCAGTATATTCAGGTCATGCGGCCCCACTGAAGCGGCTGGCAGCGACTTTGCGCCACTTCAGTCCCGTATAACTGGGACTGGCGGTAAGCCCGCGCGGATGTCAGGGAGCCCCGCTGCGGCGGCTGGCACCGACTCGTCACCACTATTGTCGTACAAGACAGGCGGACCGCTTCAGTCCGGAAGACAGCGGACTAGCGGCATATCCACGCGGGAGTCATGTAGCCCCGCAGGAGCGGTAGGCAGCGACTACTTACCTAGGTACCCGAGACATCACCTCGACGAGGTGCGGACCGACGGTAGAAGCCCCAGTAGTTCTCCAGAACCTGGGGAAGACGACTTGCCGTCCGCAGATAGCGGCGGCGGTCGCATGGCCCGAATCGAGCGTATGATGGAGCAGCTGCTCGAGCGGGATCTGCTCCAACAAGATCGGGTGTCCCTAGGATCTAGGAGACACACAGCGGGTCCATCGAGTATTTCTCCTTCGTCCATGGGGAGTGCCAGGAGTCAGCAGTTAGCTGACTTTGAAGAGGGGTTGGCGCAAGAACTGGCGTTGCCAGAAATACCTGAGGAAGAACTACTGGAGGTAGTATCAAATTTCACCCAACCAGGGCATTCAGGGCAACTGCTTCAGCCCAAACTAGCAGCCAGCATTAATTACCTTACTACTCACCAGCTGCAGGAACAGGTGCTGACAGAGGCTATCAACAAGTACAAAGCCCCGGGTAATTGTGTGTCGCTTAATGTCCCGACCGTCAACACGCCC
Organism: Okamejei kenojei; assembly: GCA_035221665.1. Classification (NCBI taxonomy): domain Eukaryota; kingdom Metazoa; phylum Chordata; class Chondrichthyes; order Rajiformes; family Rajidae; genus Okamejei; species Okamejei kenojei. The sequence goes on from CM069140.1 coordinate 49,262,954, forward strand.
ATCTGGGGTAACATCAGTCCCAGGATCAGGGCCCAGGAATTGAAAATTCAGAAAATCCTGAAATTGTTGACATCAGGCATCACGGCCTTTGCCAGAACCATAGACGGGACAGAGATGACAGAGGAGCAACAGGATGCACTGGCACTGCTGTGCAACATTGTTTCCGCAAGAGCTCCATCCGCCCCACACTCAACCCAAAATTTGCGGGGATGTGCAAAGCTTCTGCTACGCCGCCACCGAGACAGCTGTTCGGGGAAGACCTGCCAAAACAGGTTAAAGACCTGGATGAGGAGGCAAAAGCAGTTGGCTTAATGAAAACACCATCCTCAAGCAGGCCGCTGGCATATCGCAGACACCATCCTTACACAAGGCCTCGGGTACAACCCGACAGGGCAACGAGAAACTATCCACCGGCTGTATCAGCAAAAGCCTTTCTTAGGGCAGGGCCAACAGCGACCAGCGAGGAAGATGCGCCAACCCCACATCCCAGCAACACAATGAGCAACAAAAGCCCCGAACGTCAAGCCCCGCCGGTAACCATGGAGGTAAGGGGGTCTGGTTCTCTTGGGAGTGCTGCATGTATAACCTCACAAGTAGGAGGGAGATTGCGTACATTCTGGGATGCATGGGGTACTATAACCGGATACATTTATATTACAAAGTATTCAGGGTTATGAGATTGAATTCCTAAATGGGCATCTTCCCCCACCTCAACATGTACCTGACCGGAAATTTGCACTTTCTCACAAAGAAAAAGTGGAGGGACATGGGGAAATATTAAGGCTATATGCCAAGGCGGTAATAGAAAAAACGACACATGAACCTCTTGAGTTTGTGTCTAACATCTTTACTAAAACCAAAAAAGATGGTGGATGTCGCATTATCATTGATTTAACCCACTTGAATACCTTTGTACAATATACCCATTTCAAAATGGAGACATTTCAAACAGCTAAGCAACTGATTTCCAGAGGGTGCTTCATGGCCTGCATTGATTTAGAAGATGCATATTCAGTACTTTTCAGGGAACATCACCAGAAATTCTTAAAATTTGTCTGGATGGGGCAACTATGGCAATACAAAGCCCTACCTAATGGGCTTACAACAGTCCCTAGGTATATTTACCAAAATATTAAACCCAGTATTGGCATCTCTCAGACTACAAAATCACATAGTCATGGCATATCTAGATGACATCTTAATTGTGGGGAAAAACTCTGGAAATAGCCAAACATTATTTGAGAAACTAGGGTTTGTCATCCATCCAGACAAAGCTAAGTTCAACCCTTCTGCGGTTATGGACTATCTGGGATTCACAATTAACTCCAATCATATGATCGTCACTATCCCAGTTAGCAAAGGAACAGACATAATAGAGGCATGTAACAGCCTTGCTTGCACCAGGAAACCGACTATTAGACATGCTGCTAAGGTAATTGGAAAGCTTGTAGCTACATTTCCAGCAGCACGAATTGGCCCATTACACTATCAAAACTTGCAAAGAGCAAAAATCTCAGCATTAAAAACAAATGCTGGACATTTTGACAGGCCTATGCAGCTGCCGAATAAGGCAAAAATTGAGCTACAATGGTGGGTTAGCAATGTTAGTGATTGTTTTAATCCCATCATTATATCAAACCCATCAGTCGTGTTACAAACCGACGCAAGCGCCCAAGGTTGGGGAGCTACCGACACTACTTCCTGTTGTGGCGGCAGATGGGATTCGCATAAGTCTACTCTTCTTCTGTCACAAGGTATAAACTATTTGGAAATGCTGGGAGCATTTCACGGGCTGCGGGCTTACTGCACTAATTTACATCATACGCATGTTCGTCTTCAAATAGATAATACCACTGTGGTGGCATATTTAAACCATATGGGTAGTAACAAGTCAATATAACCATATAACAATTACAGCAGGGAGACAGGCCCTCTCGGCCCTTCCAGTCCGTGCCGACCATTTGTTTTCCCCTAGTCCCATCTACCTGCACTCAGACCATACCCCTCCATTCCCTTCACGTCCATATACCTATCCACTTTACTTTTAAATGTTAAAATCGATCCTGCCTCCACCACCTCTGCCGGAAGCTCATTCCACACAGCCACCAATCTCTGAGTAAAGAAGTTCCCCCTCACGTTACCCCTAAACTTCTGTCCCTTAATTCTCATGTCATGCCCTCTTGTTTGAATCTTCCCTACCCTCAATGGGAAAAAGCTTATCCACGTCAACTCTGTCTATCCCTTTCATCATTTTTAAAGACCTCAATTAAATCCCCCCTTAACCTTCTGCGCTCCAAAGAATAAAGACCTAACTTGTTCAACCTTTCTCTGTAACATAGTTGCTGGAACCCTGGCAACATTCTAGTAAATCTCCTCTGTACTCTCTCTATTTTGTTGACATCCTTCCTATAACTAGGCGACCAAAATTGTACACCATACTCCAGAATTGGTCTTACCAATGCCTTGTACAATTTTAACATTACTTCCCTACTCCTATATTCAATGCTCTGATTTATAAAGGCCAGCACACCAAAGGCTTTCTTTACCACCCTATCTACATGCGATTCCACCTTCAGGGAACTATGCACAGTTATTCCTAGATCCCTCTGTTCCACAGCATTCCTCAATTCCCTACCATTTACCATGTACGTCCTATTTTGATTTGTCCTGCCAAGATGTAGCACTTCACACTTATCAGCATTAAACTTCCATCTGCCATCTTTCAGCCCACTTTTCCAAATGGCCCAAATCTCTCTGTAGACTTGAGAATCTACTTCATTATCCACAATACCACCTATCTTAGTATCATCTGCATACTTACTTATCCAATTTTCCACCCCATCATCCAGATCATTGATGTACATGACAAACAACAGTGGACCCAACACAGATCCCTGAGGCACCCCACAGGTCACCGGCTTCCAACCTGACAAACAGCCATCCACCATTACTCTCTGACATCTCCCATTCAGCCACTGTTGAATCCATCTTGCTACTCCGCCATTAACACCCAAAAGATTGAACCTTCTGAACCAACCTTCCATGGGGAACCTTGTCAAAGGCCTTATTGAAATCCATATAGACAACATCCACTGCTTTATCCTCATCAATTTCCCTAGTTACCGCTTCAAAAATTCAAGAAGGTTTGTCAAAACATGACCTTCCAGGCACAAATCCATGTTGACTGTTCCTGATCAGACCCTGTTTATCCAGATGCTTATATATATTATCTCTAAGTATCCTTTCCATTAATTTGCCCACCACTGACGTCAAACTAATAGGTCTATAATTGCTAGGTTTATTCTTTGAACCCATTTTAAACAATGGAACAACATGCGCAGTACGCCAATCCTTTGGCACTATTCCCGTTTCTAATGATATTTGAAATATTTCTGTCATAGCTCCTGCTATTTCTACACTAACTTCCCTCAATGTCCTAGGGAATATCCTGTCAGGACCTGGAGACTTATCCACTTTTATATTTTTCAAAAGTGTCAGTACTTCCTCCTCTTTGAATCTCATAGTTTCCATAGCTACTCTACTTTTTTCCCCTACCTCACAGAGTTCAATATCCTTCTCCTTGGTGAATACCTTGGTGAATCACAATATCTTGTGATGAATTGGCAAAAAACAATTTGGCTCTGGTGCATTGAAAGAAATATTTGAATATCAGCTACGTACCTTCTGGGTAAGCTCAATACAGCGGCAGACACCAGGTCACGAGTATTCAATGACAACATCGAGTGGATGTTGAACCCCCAAATATTTGCTAAAATTATAGCCAAATTTGGAACACCAGATATCGACCTTTTTGCGTCCAGGTTGAACCATCAGATACCAACATATGAATCTTGGGAACCAGATCCTGGGGCAGTGGCGATGGATGCATTCTCGCTACATTGGGGGAAATGGTTTTTCTATGCATTTCCCCCATTCTGCCTCATCAGTCGGCTATTGCAGAAAATTCAACTGGATTCTGCAACAGGTATTCTGATAATACCCGACTGGCCTATACAACCATGGTACCCGGTGGTCCTCAATATACTAAAAGAACCATGGGCACAAATTACCAAATGCCGAAATTTGGTCACCAATCCCATAACAGGGGAGAATCATCTGTGCCATGGACATCTGAACCTGTTGGCTTGCAGGTTCTGAAGAGGCCACTACTGGAGTTCGGGCTGTCATCCAGGACCATGGACATCATAACAGCATCATGCAGAGAGTCCACTAGAAAGCAGTACCTCACCCACATCAGGAAATGGGAGGCCTATTGCAGTCGGACCAAGACCACTTACAACTCTGCCACGATTCCCAACATGCTGGAATTCCTCGCGGGCCTTCATTTTGATGAGGGACTCAGCTACAGTGCTATAAACAGTGCCAGGCATGCACTGTCATCCTATCTCAATATTGGAGTGGGATCGCACCAGCTGGTATCCAAACTAATGAGGGGTATATTCAATACTAACCCTCCTCGACCAAGATATAATATTACCTGGGATATAGGGGTGGTGTTGACCCTACTCAGGAGCTGGTCTCCTATGACGGGGTTATCACTGGATAAACTCACCTTCAAAGTGGTGATGTTAATGGCACTGACCACTGCACAACGGGTCCAGACTTTGCAGAAACTGAGATTGGACAGAATGGTCTTGACCCCCGACAAAGTAACTTTCTTTATAGAGGAGTTGCTTAAGCAGCACAGACCTGGAACTACAGGGCTGCAATTGGAATTCCGAGCGTGCAACACTCTGTATAGCCACCCATATCCGACATTATATTAAAGTCACACACACCATCCGGAGGATGGAGAAGGGTCTGTTTATCAGCCACAAGAACCCACATTACAGGGTGATGGTGCAGACTATCTCCAGGTGGCTCAGGGTGGTATTGGGTGCAGCAGGTATAGATACTAACATTTTAAAATCTCATTCTACCAGGGCTGCATCCACATCAGCGGCGAGGACCATGGAGGTACCCATGGATCATGTCCTCACGACAGCGGGCTGGGTCAGTGAAACAACATTTCAGCAGTTTTATAATAAGCCTGCGGCCTCTCCCGCAACTTTTGCGGAGTCAGTTTTAAGTACTGTTCCCTATAACGTTTATCCCCGAGTTAGGGGTTTATTGCTTGTATTAATAAATACGTTATTATTTTTCAGCTTGTTCAAGTCTGAAATACGTTAAAAAACGTCCTCCATCAGTAATTGCGGCAGTGTGTGAGCATGGACGTGGTCCAGGGCATGAAATCACAGAGCTTTGAAATCTTCACAAAGTCACTCACGTGACTCCGAAGTAAAATAGTAAGATTAAACGAGAACTTACCAGTTTGAAGTTTGATCTTTATTTTACGAGGAGTTGCAATGAGGGATTTTGTGCCCTCCGCTCCCAACCCTCTACTATAAGGTCAACTGGTATATAGAGTCTCTTGAATCTTACTATCTTCAGTCATTGTTGTTATCTGTGATTCCACACCGCTGCTTTGAAGAATGTCGCGCATGCGTGCTGGCAGGGTCTTCACGAAATTCCTCATCGCAAATCCTCATAAAATAAAGATCAAACTTCAAACTGGTAAGTTCTCATTTAATCTTACTATTTTTGTCTCCCTTACCATTCATCATATGAGCCTTTTTTTACATTCTTTCATCCATTCCCCTTTTTGCCACATTTTTAAATAAACTTTGTGTTCATATTTTAAATAGTGCAGAGGAGCCTTGGAATCATGAATACTGGTTTACGTTAGTCTGGCGTGGGCATGGGATCCAAGATAATAATGTGGCCTGAAGAAGGATCTCGATCCGAAATGTCACCCATTCCTTCTCTCCAAAGATGCTGCCTGTCCCGCTGAGTTACTCCAGCATTTTGTGTCTATCTTCGTAATAATGTGGCCGTTGAGGGTAATATAGAAGTTTAAGTTAGCAGGTACAGTGGACAGAATAGGCATAGGCATTAAATGAAGCAGCTGTACATGGAGCACCTAAATGTCAACATGCAGGAGATGGTCGCCGGGCTGGATCTGGGTGAGGCAGTGAGTGAGCCAACACTCATTCCCACCAGTATTCATGGTTCTAAGGCATCAGTCTGTGATGTTTTGGTAGGATATAGTATCATAAGCATCTGGATAAACAGATTATAATATATATAAGCATCTGGATAAACAGGGTCTGATCAGGAACAGTCAACATGGATTTGTGCCTGGAAGGTCATGTTTGACAAACCTTCTTGAATTTTTTGAAGCGGTAACTAGGGAAATTGATGAGGGTAAAGCAGTGGATGTTGTCTATATGGATTTCAGTAAGGCCTTTGACAAGGTTCCCCATGGAAGGTTGGTTAAGAAGGTTCAATCTTTGGGTGTTAATGGCGGAGTAGCAAGATGGATTCAACAGTGGCTGAATGGGAGATGTCAGAGAGTAATGGTGGATGGCTGTTTGTCAGGTTGGAAGCCGGTGACCAGTGGGGTGCCTCAGGGATCTGTGTTGGGTCCACTGTTGTTTGTCATGTACATCAATGATCTGGATGATGGGGTGGAAAATTGGATAAGTAAGTATGCAGATGATACTAAGATAGGTGGTGTTGTGGATAATGAAGTAGATTTTCAAAGTCTACAGAGAGATTTGGGCCATTTGGAAAAGTGGGCTGAAAGATGGCAGATGGAGTTTAATGCTGTTAAGTGTGAAGTGCTACATCTTGCAGGACAAATCAAAATAGGAAGTACATGGTAAATGTTAGGGAATTGAGGAATGCTGTGGAACAGATGGATCTAGGAATAACTGTGCATAGTTCCCTGAAGGTGGAATTCGCATGTAGATAGGGTGGTAAAGAAAGCCTTTGGTGTGCTGGCCTTTATAAATCAGAGCATTGAATATAGGAGTAGGGAAGTAATGTTAAAATTGTACAAGGCATTGGTAAGACCAATTCTGGAGTATGGTGTACAATTTTGGTCGCCTAGTTATAGGAAGGATGTCAACAAAATAGAGAGAGTACAGAGGAGATTTACTAGAATGTTGCCAGGGTTCAAGCAACTATGTTACAGAGAAAGGTTGAACAAGTTAGGTCTTTATTCTTTGGAGCGCAGAAGGTTAAGGGGGGACTTGATTGAGGTCTTTAAAATGATGAAAGGGATAGACAGAGTTGACGTGGGATACGTTTTTCCCATTGAGGGTCGGGAAGATTCAAACAAGAGGGCATGACATGAGAATTAAGGGACAGAGGTTTCGGGGTAACGTGAGGGGGAACTTCTTTACTCAGAGGGTGGTGGCTGTGTGGAATGAGCTTCCAGCAGAAGTGGTGGAGGCAGGATCGATTTTAACATTTAAGACTAAAGTGGATAGGTATATGGACATGAAGGGAATGGAGGGGTATGGTCTGAGTGCAGGTAGATGGGACTAGGGGAAAACAAATGGTCGGCATGGACTGGAAGGGCCAAGAGGGCCTGTTTCCGTGCTGTAATTGTTATATGGTTATATGGTTATATGATTGACAACTGTACAGTTTTTGAGGATTCAAAGTCCTTTCTTTGCCCCAAGGATACCCTCCACATGCGTGTTAAACAGAATGAAGTCAGATCAGATCTGACAGTTGAACATTGGACATCTGTGAGGCTCTGCAGACCATCAGCAGCATTAGAAGTGCCCGATCTAAGCTCAGTACCGGGCACATCATTCACTCTACAATTACAACCAGGCAGGCGATCGACTCTGCTTCAAATTTGAGTGCAGAAAGGCATTTGGGAGCAGTACCTAGTATAACTACAACTGAAATGCCAGCCTGGTGAAACTGCAACACGGGACGACAAGCATGTTTAGCAGCCAAAACAGCATACAATAGGCAATGCATTTCAATAAGGCACTGTAGCTCACAACTACCTTTTCCAGGGCTGCTAAGAATGCACAATAAAGACTGGCCTTGTCAGTAACACCCCCATTACAAACATTATCTGTTAAATAAAGAGTGTGGAAGGAGTTTGAAGCTCACGTCAGTATTGTAGGCATTCTGCCATGCAACATTCAGGAGGAAAGTGAGAAGATGTGCTGAGAATAAATGAATGGATAATCTTGCTTTTGACTGCTCCTCTTGATGCTGTAGCAGCACAAATGTTTGGCAGAAACCCCATTCAAGCTCATAAATATGATTTCTATTGAGATTAAAGTGTGTCAGAATAAGGGCATTCTCCTTCAATACACCATTAGTGCTGAGGTTGTGAACTACCTCTGGGGTGAGGGCTTCACACTGTGGCTACTTTAAACCAGGAACGTGGAGAGCCGAGGAAAAAACAATTGTTGAGTTATGTGGGTCTCAAGTATTTTACCACTTTAGGGATTATTTTGGGCAGGAAGAGAATTTGAGTTTTTAAATAGTTACATATGTGGTTAAGCACACTTTTATTTTAGTTTTATAATCCACAACCCCAGTGGGCTGATACATCATCAACAAGAAACACTGAATTTATCAAAACTGTCTTTGAACCAGGGTCAGGACTAGAATCAACAATGGAATTAGTTTTATTTAGTTTAGTTTAGAGATACAGCATGGAAAGAGTCTTTTGGCCCACCGGGTCCTCGCCGACCAACAATCACCTGTACACTAATTCTATCTTACACACTAGGGGTCATTTCTAGAAGACAATTAACCTACAAACCTGTAGGTGTTTGGAATATGGGAGGAAACCGGAGCACCGGGAGAAAACACACACGATCACAGGGAGAACGTACAAACTCCACAGACAGCACCCATAGTTGGGATCAAACCCAGGTCTCTCCCGCTGTAAGGCAGCAACTCTACCACTGTGCTCTGTGCCGCCTTTATTTTTGAAATGTTTATGGCTTAACTCTGTGGAGGCTCTGTCTCTGCTGGGAGGGTGACAGGAGAGGAACCCCCGCCTGTACTGGGCCTGACCCGGTGTTTCTAGCCTCGGTGTTGTTTGCTCACATGGACAGGTTCTTGTCATAACTGTGACTGCCCGTCTTGGCATTTGGAAGACATATGTTTCTGGAGCAGCTTAAAGGAACCAGGGTGCAGAACTTCATTTAGGAAGGCAGAGGAAAATCCAGTAACTTACTCTGAAGATCTTGAAGAGGCCCCTCAGCACTCACCATCCACCACCTCACCCTCAGCTGTTGGATTCCAGTGTGGACATGCACCTGTTGGTCTTCTGAAGAGACAATTGGTTTCCAATCAGAGCAGATCAGATGCAGGACATGAGGTGGCTAACGACTCTGTGCATGGATGCTCTTCCCATAAAAATATTCTGTGCAGATAGAAGAACATTTATGGCCTGAGCATATCAAGTAAAACAGCTCCATTTTCTAAGATCATGTTGCACTGACTTGTCAGTTGCTGGGACACTGGCAATGCGTTTCTCTCCAGGACACTGACATTACTCACTGCTCATAAGGCAGATGCTGGCCTTAAAATGGATTGCATTTCCTTGGTACATCCACCTGTCAACAGGGTAAGGAGATCAACAAAGAAGTTGGATGTTGCTGCATTTACAGTAATTGATACAACAGCTACATTGTTTCAGTTTGCACTTATTTTAATCTATGATGAAACTGCGCAAAACATCCAAGAGAAAAATAAAAAGATGCAATTATATAACACTTTCCATGTCCACAAGTAGTCTCAACACATTTTAAATTATCTTTTAATACCAACTATTTAATTCAATGTTAACAGTTTAGATTTAAAATCCTTCACAAAGTGGTTGCTAATGTATTGGAGGAGAGAATGACAAGGGGCAACCTTTTGCCGTCTCCTTTTCCCTGCCACCCCTGTCTTGAGGGATGTAACACTGACACAAGCAGAAAGGCTTGTAAACAGAGGCTTAGAGATACTGATGAAAATTCATTGTGATGTTCTGCTCCACTCCAATTTGCTCATCTTCTATTTCCAATTAATTTAAAACCCCTAATGATATCCTGGTTAGTGACTCAGATCCTCTCAGAGCTATTTAACCTAATTTCCTTTTGTATGCTACCTGAAATCAATGGCATTGAAAGAGCAGTTACTCTAAATATCTATGTCAGGATGTTGACTCTTCATGTTCCTGCTCTGACTCTAACAGGCAGGTTTTCCAAAGCAGTTATCCAGTGGCCTGCATCCTGATTATTGTCTGTTGACGCTGTCACATCGAAGGATTTTTCTCTGTGCTGTTCCTTGGTCCTTGTTTCCCTGCCAGTGACAGCTGCTCCTGTGGCCTGAATTAACCTGACGTGAAAAACATTCATGGAATATCCAGTTGAGTTAACGGACAATGCAGTAAGTGAACAGAGCTTTATCCTCACTGACCTGCTGCTCTTCCAATCTGCTACGATCATCAGAGTCATTTTTTGAAAGGCTGTGCTTGAATTATATCCCAGCCAACTACTGTTGCATTACAGTGATAGACACAAGATGCTGGAGTAACTCAATGGGTCAGGACGCATCTCTGGAGAAAAGGAATAGCTGACGTTTCAGGTCGAGACCCTTCTTCTGACTGAGACTCAGGGTAGAGGGAAACTAGAGATATGAAAAGGTACAAAGAACAAATGAATGAAAGGTATGCAAAATGACAAATCAAAGCCAGCAACATGATCAAGGGTTTATTACAATTATTGTTAGGGCAGATCATCAAACCACTTGGAAACTCTCATGTGAAGATGACTTAAGGACATCAGTAAACACTAATTGTTTTATTTTGGTGTGCCACGTCGTTATTTGGAAGATTAACCTTTGCCGATGGTTTTGCTATTTCCGCCAGCATTACCTCAGCTAAATTCCCAGACGCGCCAAGCGCACAATGACAATGCTTAACACCCTTCAGTCCCATGGACTACTGTCCTCCTCCCCTCCAACCCTCTAATAGAACAGGACATAGGTGGTTTTGAACCATGTTCCTTCCTATTGCTAGAGACCAATTCCTGGGACCATTTCTTGACGTGAATGATCAAAAAAATCACATTTAAGGAAATAGCAGTTGCTGAAAGTTTTAAAGCTTGTTCATAGTCATTTTGGGCTCGGAGGCTGTTGTCAGAGTATGAATCAACCACTTGGTCCTCAGTTTGTTGCTGACATGGACATACCTGAGGCAAGTCTCATTGCCAAACTATGAACATTTTTTCCCAGCTTGCACTACCCCATGACCGAAAGATGACTGAGTAAATAATTGCAGGAGACTTCTCACATGTTATTTAATCTGACAACTCACATACCACAGATGACATTCCCATGGCTTTGAGGGATCTGGGCCATAGTGTTCCAGTGTTTGATTATTTAGGCAGCTTATGTCTGCCATTGTGAGATTTTTTCTTGCTGCTTATGGATTCACTTCACGAGCACAAAGAATAACATTTCCCATCATTTTCTGTAAAAACAGTAGAAGGGAAAATAGTACTCCTGCATTGCATGTACTATAGCAAATTCAGGAGAGAACAATTGCACAGAAGAAGAAAAACCCTAAAGTACCTGTTGAGGATGCAGTGCTCTGAGTTAGTGAACATGCAAATTCACTGTCTGGACACTGTTGAATGGTGCAAACCGCCTGTACAGTGGACACAAGAAGAAAATCAAACCTCTTACAGTGCAACTACCAGTCATAAACTTGGTAGTCATTAACTACGGCCCCTTAACCTCACCACCCACGAAAATTCACAGTGACAAGAATTAGAACTCATGTATTCACATTTTAATTATGAAGTTTAAAAAAATGTAAAATTAAAAACCCTATTGTCTCTTTTTTTTTCTCTCAGTGCAGTCTTTCTTACCATCGATATCTTTATGCAAGGACCTTTTTCAACAAAATTCATTCTCAATTCCCTTCGGGACACTTCCCTTTAATTGACTAATGTCATTTGCCTTGTTCACTCAGATGACCTGCTTCCCTCCCCAGTCACCCTGCTCCGTTCCCCTCCTTTGTACTATCGTCTCCCAAGGCAGTGAAGAAAGTGAATGGTATGTTAGCATTCATAGCAAAAGGATTTTAGTATAGTAGCAGGGAGGTTCTACTGCAGTTGTACAGGGTCTTGGTGAGACAACACCTGGGGTATTGCGTACAGTTTTGGTCTCCTAATCTGAGGAAGGACATTATTGCCATAGAGAGAGTACAGAGAAGGTTCACCAGACTGATTCCTGGGATGTCAGGACTTTCATATGAAGAAAGACTGGATAGACTCGGCTTGTACTCGCTAGAATTTAGAAGATTGAGGGGGGATCTTATAGAAACTTACAAAATTCTTAAGGGGTTGGACAGGCTAGATGCAGGAAGATTGTTCCCGATGTTGGCGAAGTCCAGAACAAGGGGTCACAGTTTAAGGATAAAGGGGAAGTCTTTTAGGACCGAGATGAGAAAAACATTTTTCACACAGAGAGTGGCGAGTCTCTGGAATTCTCTGCCACAGAAGGTAGTTGAGGCCAGTTCATTGGCTATATTTAAGAGGGAGTTAGATGTGGCCCTTGTGGCTAAGGGGATCAGGGGGTATGGAGAGAAGGCAGGTACGGGACACTGAGTTGGATAATCAGCCATAATCATATTGAATGGCTGATATTGAATCAAAGGTCCGAATGGCCTACTCCTGCACCTATTTTCTATGTTTCTATCCCTGATTCCCTCATTTCCCTTTTATTCCCCCTCTCTCCGTAATCTTTCATTTCATTCCTCCTCTTCTCTCCTTATCTGATACCCTTTTGTCTCCTTTTCATCTCTAGCCTTTGTCACTTATTCCACCTATCTGCCAATTAAACTCTCTCATCTGCATCCACCTATCTCTTGCAAGGCTTTGTCCTCCCCCCATCTCTCTTTCCTAGCTTTCTCCCCCCTAATCCATCGGTCTAAAGATGGTTCTCGACGTGAAACATTACCTGTCCATTTTCTCCACAGATGCTGCCTGACTTGTTGAGCTCCTCCAGCATTTTGCGTTTTACTTAAAAACCCCAGCATGCTTGGACAAGTCCAATCAGCAGCAGGTCCTGTCCATGTAGTGCTGCAGCAAATTTCTCCTTTGTTATTTGAGATCTAGGCATTGGTCCTGGTTTTATAGGCCATTTCTGAGGGCATTTAAGAGGCAATCACATAGGATGTATTTGGAGGCACGTGCAAGCCAAGCAATTAAATGGAGATTCCACCACCCATTCCCCACCCAAAGAACATTAGAGAATCAATGGGATTTTTGTATTAAATTCCAGCAGCATTTGTGGTCATTAATGCTGAGCCTAATTGATTTGTTGTCCAGGCAATCAACCACAGCTATCTCAGAACTTAAATTTGACAGATGCCATGAAGTAATTTGAAGAGTTTTGTTTAGATTGTTTGTCTAGGATTCTGGATTACTATTCAGCTAATTTAACCACTGAGCCACCATCATTCCCAATCATTATAATCCAATGAAACTTAATGAAAGATAAAAATACTGAATCTAAAGCTGAACAATGGTAATCAAATAAATGCCCTCTCCTGTGAAATGCTGATAGTCGCCGCTACGTTCAGGCCCGCTCGCCGGGGTGATGTAAGTCCGACGTCGGGGCAGGGGGACCTTCTCAGCGGCCTGGACATCAGAGTCAGCCCCCTCCTACCGGAGTCCGCGGCTCCCAAAGTCCGCAGGTTGCGCTGGACAGAGATGCAACACTGGCGGCCCTCGGCAAAGGGCCCCAGAAATCCGCGATGACGGCCAGTGCCGCCCGTGTTGGAAGCTCTCCCAAACCGCAGCTCCACCATGTTGGATCAGTGGCCCAACGCTCCGGAGCTCCAAACGACGATCCAGGTAGATATCGCCCGCTCCGTGGTGAAATCAGCGCTGCGCTGCCGCTGTTGCAGCTCTGGTCCGGTTCCCGGTCCCCGCAGGAAAGGCCTCCACATCAAACAATATTTGTTTGATGTGGAGTTTGGTGGGATGGAAGGTGAGGACCTGGGGAACTTTAAGGGCCTGTCCCACTTTCCCGAGCTGCTCACGAAATTCTCCTGAGTTTTTCTCCTTGATTCAAACTCGGAGAATGTTCGTAACGGGTCCGTAGGAGACCTTAGGAGTCCGTAGATATATCGTAGCGGCTCGTTATGTCAGCCGTAGGTACTCGGGGCATCTGGTAAGTCGAGACGTTTTTACCAGCATGACAAAAAATTGTCCACGAGTAAAAAGATAGTCGGGAGGAGAAAAATTGCAACATTTAATGCCCCGAGTACCTACGGCTGACATAATGAGCCGCTATGATATATTTACGGACCCCTACGGAACCGTTACGAACATTCTCCGAGTTGGAATCAAGGCGAAAACTCGGGAGAATTCGTGAGCAGCTCAGGAAAGTGGGACAGGTCCTTTAAGGTTGTTCTGTCCTGGACGAGAGGGGGTGAGAGCAGGAATGATGAGATGCAGACAAGGACTTTGTTAACAATGGTAGAGGGAAAACCATGATTCAGAAAGCAAGAAGCCAATGGGTCTCCAACCTGCCACCTTGACTCTTCCCACAGCTGAGACGAGTCCTGGTGAGTATTTCTAACATTTTTTTATTTTTAGATTTCTACTATCTGTGGTTTTTTTTTTTTTTTAAGTTCATTGTCTGCTTCTATTGGACAATCTCAAAATCAAATCAGAATACACTTAGTCTCCGGGCAAAGTTGCAAAGGAGGATATCTGATGTGAGAAAAAAAAATGTACTTACCGTGAGTGAATGGTGCAATACCTCAATCTCCTGGCACGAAACCAACTGGAGATGGTGGAGGTTAATGAGATGTGAGTGCACATCTCACCAAGGCTTATGTCGATGAGTCATTACTGCAGCACAAACTTGGCAATGACATGCAGGATAAAGTCAATCAGGTGCACTTCAGCTGAAAGCTCAATGCTAAATAAACAAGCCTGTCTGCTGTTGTTGAGGAATTACCTTTGTGGCATTGACACTTATTAATATAATTTCAAATATTGTTTCTTAGCAATCAATAATTATTAAATAAAATAAAATGCTGGAAACATTCAGCAGGTCAAGGAGCGTCACTGCAAAGGGATATTAGTGCAATTGATCAAGTCCAAGTCTGTTTGCTACAGTACTGGAAGGGTATGATTGTGCTGGAGAAGGTGCTGAGGATATTCACCAGCATGGGTGATTAGACTCTATCCACCCAATCTATACCTCTCATAATGTTATATACTTCCATCAGGTCATGCATCAGCTTCTAGTGAAAATAAACCAGGTTTATCCAACCTCTCCTTATAGCTACAACATTCTAACGCAGGCAATATCCTGCTGAACCTTTTCTGCATCCTCTGCAAAGCCTCCACATTCTTTGTGTAATATGACAACCAGAATTGTACAAATACCCGAAATAAGGCCAACCCACGTTTTATACAGTTGCAACATAATGCCCTGAGTATTATACTCAATGCCCTGACTAATAAATGCAAGTATGCCATATGCCTTCATTACCAACCTGTTTATTTGTGTTATCAATTTCAAGGAAGTGGCTGCGCTGCCTGGCAGCTGTGGCTCGCCTGCAGTCCGTCTGTTTTTCTTTTTGTTGTTGTTTTATTTTGTCTGTTTTAGTTCAGTTTATTAGGTTGTGTAAGTGTGGGGGGGGGGGGGGGGGGGGGGGGGGAAAACATGGTTTTAGTCTCTTCCTTTGGGGGGATGCGACTTTTTCTTGTCGTGTCCCCCGTCTCTGTCTCCGTCTGCGCTGAGGCCTAATGGCGGAGCTGGCGGCCTCGGGGCTGTGGCGGCATGCCGGCGTTCTGGCAGCGGCCCGACTTTGGAGCTGTGGTGGCGTTCCGGCAGCGGCAGCGGCCCGACTTGGAGCTGTGCTGGCTTCTGGCGGCAGCGCGGCTTCGGGGCTGTGGCGGCGTTCTGGCGTTAGCGGCGGCCCGACTTTGGAGGCCCGGCCGCGGGCCCAGTGGACGACATCATTGGGAGCTCGCGGGACACAGGTTGGTGATCTGTTTTTCTGGAGCTCCCGCAACAACAGCGTCGTCCGCTGGACTGGAGGGCGGCAGCTACGACCACCCCGGGCCGCGGAGTTTGAACTGGCCCGTTCGCGGAGCTGGATTCAGCCGCGGGACTGACTTACTTACCATCACCCGGCGGGGTCACAACATCGGAGGCCTGGATCGCCTCAGCGCAGAGGGAGAACAAGGAGGGAAGAGACAAAGACTTTTGCCTTCCATCACAGTGAGGAAGTGCCTGGTGAACTCACTGTGGTGGATGTTAAATTTGTGTTTATTGTGTGTTTTTGTTATTTTTATTATATGTATGACTGCAGGCACGAAATTTCGTTCAGACTTAAAGGTCTGAATGACAATAAAGGTAGCATTTAATTTAATTTAATTTCATTTCATTTCAAGGAGCGATGGAGTTGCACCCTTACATCAATGATCTTGAGGGTCCTTACCTTTACTGTATACTTTACTCTGAGATTTGACCTCTAAAAATGCAATACCTCACAAGTGTCCGAATTAAACCCCATCTGCCATTTCTCCATCTATATTCCCAACTGATCTATATCCTGCAACATCCTTTTACAGCATCTTTGTTATACATAATTCCATTAGTTTAAGGTAGAGACAAAATGCTGGAGTAACTCAGCGGGTGACGCAGCATCTCTGGAAAGAAGGAATGGGTGACGTTCCGGGTCACGACCCTTCTTCAGACTGATGTCAGGGGAGGGGGTGGGACATTCCATTAGTTTATCTGCAAACTGGCTGCTAAGCCACTACATTTTCATCCAAATTAATAATATATTTACAAGCAACAGCAATGCAGCACCAATATCAGCAGAACACCATTACATGCAGGTCTCCAGTCAGAAAAAACACCCCTCTGCTACTACTCTCTGTCTTCTTTGCCCACGCTATATTTGGATCCAACTTAGCAACTTCCCAAGGATATAAAGTGACTTAATTTTCTGGACCAGCCTACAATGAGGGGGATTGTCAAATGCTTTACTAAATTCTATGCAGAGAAGATCCTTTTCTCCACACATCAATCATCTTCACCACGTCCTCAAACAAATTAACCAAATTTGTCAGACAGGTTCTTACACACATAAAGCTATGTTTACTCTCCATCATGTTCATGCTTTTCCAAATTTGAGTAAATTCTGACTATGAATCTTCTCCAATGATTTCCCTACTACAGATGCAAGGGTCTCCCTCTTGTCCTTCTTAAACAAAGGAACAAAACTAGCTATTTTCCAGTCTTCTGGCACCTCATTCATGGCTAAAGAGGATACCAAGATCTCAGAGGCTCTTGCAATTTCTTCCCTTACTTCCCTCTGTATCTTGCAAGACACACAATGCCTCCCTCTTCCTAATATTGACAAAATGAAGAACATGAATCTGAAGGAGGGGTGAATGATTACATAAGAGTCATTATCAATAATGAGAGAAGATAAAACCTGCATGTATGAAGTGCACCTTATTTGAAAGGTGTAGCGTCGCAAGCCAGAGCAAGATTTAGGATGGACAGTTAAACTGAATGGAATGTCGACTGAATGGAAGTGTTTGACAAAGCAAACATTTCTTAATAGTTATATTAATAACATGCAATTAAAATGAAGAAATGTGAGATGTTTCAAAGATAGACGCAAAATACTTGAGTAACTTAGCGGGTCAGGCAACATCTCTAGATGATGATTCAGAGTCAGCGGAGCGGGAAACTAGAGGCATGAAAAGAACAAATGAATGAAACATATGAAAAGAACAAATCAAAGCCAGCAATGAAGATCAAGGAATGGTGGAGCCCACAATGGTCCATTGTTGGCTGTGGAAAAGGTGATAAGGAAAGTGAAAGACAACAGTGAAACTAGTAGGATTACTAGGGTGGGAGAGGGATGGAGAGAGAGAATATGAAAGGGTTACTTGAAATTACAGAAATCAATATTCATACCACTGGGTTGTAAGATGCCCAAGATGTATCACACTTTCTTCTTCGGGAAGCATTGTGAAAATATTTCATCTGGAACAATATTGGCCTTTCTTCATTCACATCCATCTTCCAATGTCTTTTAAACATTCTGTTCAACTCTGCTGATGCATCTGAGCTTGGTGACAGTGGATTAACATGAAACATTTATCCTTAAACTCACATTGACAAAAATATACAGTCTCAACCACAATTTTCAGTTGTTGAGGCAAGGATGCATTTCTCATTTGCACTGCAACTTACAGCACCCTCAGTGTCAATTTGAAACTCGTGGAAAGAATGACATGATTGAGATTGGACAAATCCTTAATGAAACATGCTGCAGAATCTAAACTGCAAAGTCTAATACGGTACCCGGTCATGCAGAGAAAACAGTATTGGAGAGGGAAAGTAATATGGGATTAAGGTGGTGAGAGAAGAAAGAAAAAAACAAAAATAATAATTTCATACAAATCTCCAACAATAAATATTGAAGAAACATAACAAAAAAATATTTTTCTGCCAAAGGGATTTGGTGTAAAAACGTATTTATTAATACACCTAGAACAGCTGTTTATGTCTCATGGATGAATTCCACAAACTAATAGATTTTTGGTAGGACACAATAATCAAACAGGTACTTTCTTATTTCTGTGTCTTACTTAGAAAGAAGTAAGATGCACTTATGATAAGATGTTCTTATGACAGAACATAAATGATAGAAGAATAGAGCACAAGAATGGGCTCCTTGACCCACAAATGCTTGTGCCAAAAATGATGACTAGTTAAATTGATCTCATCTGCCTGTACATGATCCATTTCCCACTATTCCAAGCACTTCCATGTTCGTATCTAAAAGCGTTTGAAAAGCCATTATGGTATCTGCCTCCACCACCACCCCTGGCAATGTGTACCAGGCCCCCCATACTCTCTGTGTAAAAATTATTGCCCAGCACATCTCCATTAAACTTCCCCCGTCGCACCTTATAACTATGTTCTCTAATGTAGGGACATTTTCATCCTGGGTAAAAGGTTCTGACTGTCTATCCTACCTATGTCTTCCAAAATTTTATACACTTCTATCATTTCCCCTCAACCTCTGACATTCCAGAAAGAACAATCCAATCTATTCAACCTCTTCCTGAGCAGAAACCCTCTAATCCAGGCAGCATTCTGGTAAACCTCCTCTTCACCTTCACCAAGACTCCACTTCTTCCCTGTAATCAGGAGACCAGAACTACCTGCAATACTCCCAATGCAGCCTAACCAAAGTCCTTTAGAACTGATTCATGATGTGTGGGTATTGGAGGAAACTGTCCGAATTAATCTATAATGCTGATGCAGTCCACCTCATTATTATTTCCACTCCTAAATAAAGGCTCTTCCAATAAGACAGCAACTAATGAAGTATTAGTTTCACATTTATGTTAAATTCACTTTGAAAATTCACTTTGGTGGCACAACAGCAACACAGTGGTGAAGCTGGTCGAGCTGCTGCCTTGCAGCACAAGAGACCTGAGTTCAATCCAGACCTCAGGTGCTGTCAGTGTGGAGTTTGCAGTTTCTCTCTGTGACCTGCATGGGCTTCCTCCGGGTGATCGGGTTTCCTTCCCCAAAGTCGTGCAGATTTGTAGTTTAATTAAGTTTAAGTTTAGAAAGTCTGGAAATGGGCCCTTCGGCCCACCGAGTCTGCACCGACCAGCAATCCCCACAGATTAACACTATCCTATACATACTAGGGACAATTTACACTTATAACAAGCCAATTAACCAACAAACCTGTATGTCCTTGTGTAAATTGCTCGTTCTAAGTTTCCCCCCAGTCTAGTTACAGTCAAAAACCACTGAATCAAGCATTTGATCAACTAATCTTTATTTTAACAAAACACAATTACAGTTCCCACCAATGTACCTAACCACCGCGGGTTCGATCCTCGTATCTGTCTGTTCAAGCCCTCTAGGCCTGGCTCAAACAGAGACACTCCAGAAGGTCACAACTTACAAAATTCTTAAGGGGTTGGATAGGCTAGATGCAGGAAGATTGTTCCCAATGTTGGGTAGGTCCAGAACAAGGGGTCACAGTCTACGGATAAGGGGGAATTCCTTTAGGACCGAGATGAGGAAAACATTTTTCACACAGAGAGTGGTGAGTCTCTGGAATTCTCTGCCACAGAAGGTAGTTGAGGCCAGTTCATTGGCTATATTTAAGAGGGAGTTAGATGTGGCCCTTGTGGCTGAAGGGATCAGGGGGTATGGAGAGAAAGCAGGTACAGGATACTGAGTTGGATGATCAGCCATGATTATATTGAATGGCGGTGCAAGCCCGAAGGGCCGAATGGCCTACTCCTGCACCTATTTTCTATGTTTCTATGTCACACAGTTCTAAGCGTTCTCCCAAAAGATCGACGTGGGACCTCATGGCAGCGGACTTTTATAGGTCCCGGGACATTGAGGGACCGAACCACATGGAGGTGGTCTCTTTATAATCCAATTACAGATATCGATTAACCCCATACATAATAGACATTTCCCAAACCCAATAAAACAGCAGTTAATACATTGTATTCAAACAGGGCTTCTCAAGTAAGTAAACATAGCAACATTTACCCTGATCTGCAAGAAAACCAGACAAGGCTCAATACCTAATCCAATCAACACTTGGCAAAGTAGAACTCTGTAACATTATTTACAATAAATTACAAGGTGTATGTCTGGTTTGCAGTCATCCAATCCATTCTATGCATTTTGCACCTAATTTGACAGTCTACAGATGCTCTTGTTCTTTTCCTGCAGGTTGGATCTAGGTGCTAGACAAACTGGCACCACTCTGCAGCTTGTCCCAGTTCTGCAGAGAGTACTTCCAAATTGGCCAAATCTTCCAGCAGCCCTGAAGCTTTTACCCCATCTTAGCCTCTCCTTTCTGGCCATGATTAACATTTGGACTGTGGGAGGAACCTGAAGATCTCAGATAAATCCCATGCGGTCACGAGGAGAACGTACAAACTCCGTACAGACAGCACCCGTAGTCGGGATCGAACCCGGGTCTCAGTTACTGCATGTGTTGTAAGGCAGCAATTTTACCACTGCGCAACCATGCCACACCTGCAATTGGCCTCTGTAAATTGACCCTGGTGTGTAAGAAGTGCATATGGAAGTTGGATAATATAGAACCAGTATGGATGGGTGATCAATGGGTGTGGACTTGGTGGGACTTCGGGCCCATTTCCATGCTGTACCCTTCCATCAATCAAAAATGGTCTCAAAGTGGTTTAAACTATATTTAGTTGTCCTTCAACCATCATATTTAGTTGTCTATTAACAATCACATTGCCTGTTTCACCTTTCCTAATTTATTAACTCTCAACAAAGCATAATGACAACAAAGTGCTTTATTGACTAATTAGACCTGAGATATCTTCAGAACTAAATTAAAGTCTGAAATTATTTATAAATGGAACTGTATGCAAATATATTTATTGAATTTCCCAAACTGAATTGGTTATATTTGATGGAAATTCCTTTACTGTAATTCCATTGGGAAACCAGATAATCTGCATGAGGGTTCTTGTAATCTTCTGCAGGAGACAGATGGAACTGCTGTGGAATCTTCACCCAGAAAGTTCATCTTTCATGCTGCTGTGGCTTACAGGTAATGTTGCTACTTTCACATAAAACTCTTGTAATGCCACACAATCCCCACAAACAAAGGAAAGTACCCTAATGGCAACAGACTTGTTTTTAAGGAAAAATCCAAGTCAAGTCAAACAGGTTAATTTGCAGAAATCCATCAAAGCTTCAAACGACATGACACAGGAGAGAAGAGTAGGAAGTAATGATTACCTAGTGCCAACCTTGTATCATTATGCAAGCAGATAGTAGGTGGAGGCGAATACCTGCAGGGCTGGGAAGGTAATGGTGTTGGAGGGAGAAGAGTGAGGTTGGTTGGAGACTGGGTGAAGGAGATGCTTGCAAGCAATTATGTTTCTTTCAAGAAAAACAGACATGTAATGCGATGTGACCTGAAGCTCAGGAGAAACCAGAGAAACCCTGATCTGCAAGAAAACCAGACAAGACTCAATACCTCATCCAATCAACACTCGGCAAAGTAGAACTGTAATATTATTTACAATTATTTACAAGTTGTATGTCTGGTTTGCAGTCATCCCATCCATTCTATGCATTTTGCACCTAATTGACAGGATCTGCAGATGATCTTATTCTTTTCCTACAGCTTGGATTTAGGCTCTAGACAAACTGGCACCACTCTGAAGCTTGTCCCAGTTCTACAGAGCACTTCCAAATTGGCCAAATATCCCAGCAGCCCTGAAGTTTTTACCCCATTTTAAAGTCGTAGCCTCTCCAATCTGGCCAGGATTAACATTCCTTCCTTTTTATCATATGATAACCCATCATTTATGATAACCAAATAGTCCAATAAGCAGCTAACCAGATATACATACTGTAAGTGTGTCCATTACATTTTCCATCCATCAGCAACACAAGATAATGATGTTTCTTTCCAGAATCTTGTCAAGGTTCCCGAGTTTTCGTGTTCGTAGCTTCACAATTTCCGTCTGATGAGTCTTCACCTCCCGAGTTTTCGTGGGGACGAATTCCCTCCATCTGTGTTGTTGCCCATTCTTCCATCCCTTTCCATGGTCGAACCTAAAACCAAAAATTTTTGAAAAACTTGGGACAAAACAAGTTACCATCATGTACCCATGCTTTCCCATACATTCACTATAATTCTGCCATACCTATTCCTATTCAAACCTATTATGTTCTACTCTATCACTGTATCCCTATTCCTATTCTGTTTCCTAATATACCCTTTATTATTTCCCTACAGGCGTGAGTATAATTTAAAGCAAACTATGATAAATGTTCCAATTTACAGTGGCAAAAATTTCATACCCTTGAACTTTTCCACTTTTTGTCACGTTACAACCACAAACGTAAATGTGTTTTATTTGGATTTTATGCGATAGACCAACACAAAGTGGTGCATAATTGTGAAGTGGAAGGAAAATGATACATCGTTTTCCAAATTTTATTACAAATAAAAAACTGAAAAGTGTGGTGTGCAAAAGTATTCAGCCCCCTGAGTCAATACTTTGTAGAACCACCTTTCGCAGCAATTACAGCCGCAAGTCTTTTGGGGTATGTCTCTACCAGCTTTGCACATCTAGAGATGAAATTTTTGCCCATTCTTCTTTGCAAAATAGCTCAAGCTCAGTCAGATTGGATGGCGAGCGTCTGTGAACAGCATTTTTCAAGGCTTGCCAGAGATTCTCAATTGGATTTAGGTCTGGACTTTGACTGGGCCATTCCAACACATGAATTATGCTTTGATCTAAACCATTCCATTGTAGCTCTGGCTGTATGTTTAGGGTCGTTGTCCTGCTGGAAGGTGAACCTCCGCCCCAGTCGCAAGTCTTTTGCAGACTCTAACAGGTTTTCTTCCAAGATTGCCCTGTATTTGGCTCCATCCACCTTCCCAGCAACTCTGACCAGCTTCCCTGTCCTGCTGAAGAAAAGGCATCCCCACAGCATTATGCTGCCACCACCATGTTTCACAGTGGGGATGGTGTGTTCAGGGTGATGTGCAGTGTTAGTTTTCCGCCACACATAGCATTTTGCATTTAGGCCAAAAACTTCAATTTTGGTCTCATCAGACCAGAGCACCTTCCTCCACATGGCTTGTGGCAAATTGCAAACGGGACTTCTTAGGGCTTTGTTTCAACAATGGCTTTCTTCTTGCCACTATTCCATAAAGGCCTGATTTGTGGAGTGCACAACTAATAGTTGTCCTGTGGACAGATTCTCCCACCTGAGCTGTGGATCTCTGCAGCTCCTCCAGAGTTACCATGGGCCTCTTGGCTGCTTCTCTGATCAATGCTCTCCTTGCCCGGCCTGTCAGTTTAGGTGGACGGCCATGTCTTGGAAGGTTTGCAGTTGTGCCATACTCTTTCCATTTTCGGATGATGGATTGAACAGTGCTCCGTGAGATGTTCAAAGCTTAGGATATTTTTTTATAACCTATCCCTGCTTTAAAACCTCTCCACAACCTTATCCTTGACCTGTCTGGTTTGTTCCTTGGGCTTCATGATGCCCAAGGAACATTGTTTGTTCACTAATGTTCTCTAACAAACCTCTGAAGCCTTCACAGAACAACTGTATTTATACTGAGATTAGATTACACACAAGTGGACTCTATTTACTAATTAGGTGACTTCTGAAGGCAATTGGTTGCACTGGATTTTATTTAGGGGTATCAGAGTAAAGGGGCTGAATACTTTTGCACGCCACACTTT
The DNA here is from genome assembly GCA_035221665.1 of Okamejei kenojei. NCBI lineage: Eukaryota > Metazoa > Chordata > Chondrichthyes > Rajiformes > Rajidae > Okamejei > Okamejei kenojei. The sequence continues at coordinate 49,287,124 of CM069140.1, forward strand.
TCAGTTTTTTATTTGTAAAAAAAATTTGAAAACCGTGTATCATTTTCCTTCCACTTCACAATTATGCGCCACTTTGTATTCGTCTATCACATAAAATCCCAATAAAATACATTAACGTTTGTGGTTGTAACGTGACAAAATGTGGAAAAGTTCAAGGGGTATGAATACTTTTGCAAGCCACTGTAACCAAATTCAGTCTCAGCCTTCAATTTACTATTTTTAATTTCAGTGTCCATCTCATCCTTCTTATTCCACAGCATTGTAGCCGATAATACAATTCCATTCCAATTCCTGTGGAATTCCCAGCTGTTCCAATTTAAACAATCAATTTCTATATGTCGTCAATTTCATCATAAATCCAATCAAGAATGCCGAATCCAGGGACAATTTCTTTCCACCTTGATATAGAAGCCTCTTTACCATCAAGGGTTAAACAATTTAAATTCATCAGTTAAATATGCATCGACCCTGCTATTCCTATACCCATTCAAAACTCTCCCTCTAATTCACTAGGTTCTCCTCCAGTACTTCTTATTTATGTATGTCTCCTTACTATGTTGACTCTTTATTATGCTGGCTCTTTACTACATTGGCTCCGTTCTCAGTCTAGGGGTTCTCGCTTATACTAGTTCTTTACTACTGAATAATTTCTCTGTCCGGTCCCTTAAAGGAAAGTCCTGCTGCTCACAGTTCCTCTTTTGACCATTTCCAATTCCAACTCCAATTTCAATTTAATTTCCAATTCTAATTCCAATTTCAATTCCAACTCTCATATTCCCTGAATAATTTCCATGTTACCAGATATTCCCAAGGTCCATCCTTCCTGATGTCCTCTGAATAATCCTTCCCATCTTTGGCTGCCTGTCTGGGGATGAGATAATAACAATATCAATTAATAATCAAACTCCAATTATTCCTAAGACAGATTCCACAAGTCTGTTCCAAATCTCAAAATTTTAAAGTCCCTTCAATTCCTTACCATACAATTTCGAGATCAAATCCAAAATTTATAAATTTATTTCTAAAACCATAATTTATATTCAAATTAGGTATTTTATTCCAAACCATAGAGGAATGTGTTTTCTTCAAAGTCAGTCCTTTAAAGTGGGGCTTGTCCCAAATGTCGTCATAGGTCATCGGTGTTGTTTCTTTTAAAGATGATTAGAGTGTCTTTCACTTTCCTTCCTTTTCTTTCTTCAAAAGCTAGGTGATATGGATAGAGTAAAGTGGATAGGCATATGGACGTGAAGGGAATGGAGGGGTATGGTCTGAGTGCAGGTAGATGGGACTAGGGGAAAACAAATGGTCGGCACGGACTGGAAGGGCCGAGAGGGCCTGTTTCCGTGCTGTAATTGTTATATGGTTATATGGTTATGGTGATATTAAAGTTGGGCACTAGGGTAGGTCGTCTTCTTCTCTGGTGTCATTTTCAATTACAAGGTAGTAGGGATACTGAGGAGCAACTTTCTCTGTCTGCTGGCCTTCCCAAATTTGTCTTAAAGGGGAAGGACAGTATCATTTCCTCCTGCTAGTTGATTCCTGTTTCTGGGGAACTACATTACCTTTGCTGTCTTCTGCCATTTCTCGAGGGGTCTGTACATTCTTTACCTCACTCCCCAGATAATATGTCACCGATATACTGTCCTGCAGGCGCAAACTCAGTAACACATTAGTGTAATAACTTCTTTCCCCACTCCTGTACATCCTTCAGAGTAAATTTGTTTATTCTCTCCCTAGTGCCATTTCCATTCCTTAGTTACCATTCCTTCTTGCGCTAGCTACTATGTTCCTTTTCTTACTTTCAGTGAGGGATTCCCGAGAATTAGATTCTATGTTGCTCCTCCTAGAATTTGGAAGGGGGGAGGTTCTTCAGGTTTTACTGTTGTTTCTCGGGCCATGTGAGGACGCCTTCAAATTTAATAGATGGTATTACTGTTAACGGCACGATAGGGCTAACGAAATGGGTTGGATTGCCAAAATGTCCCTGCCCACTGATCTCCTTGCCAGTGTCTTCGACCTCTACTTTCGGGGTCCCAAGAGTCCTGGTACCCTCTCAGAATCCACTGGTTTCTGAAACTCCGTTGTCTTCTTCTCTGCCCCCTTCCTTCTCGATAGTACTCCCTCATAGGACACGACCGACCAATGTCCCAATCCCCCACAGTTGTAAAACTGAACGGGCCGAACCGCTCTATAATCTCTCCAGCCAAACCGAGGAAATATCTGTTCCCTGAATGGGAGATCTATACAGGCTTTGAGGTCTTCCTCCTCCTTGTTCTTATTTATCTTCTTTGAATCTTTAATATAGGTCTCTGAGCTGCCATTGAACCAGGCTGCCTTAAAGTCTGAACGTCTGTGGTCTGGGGGACATTTATACCTAATATGGGCATCCCCCTACAAACAAACTGCTCCGACATAATAATATTATCACTGTCAGAATCAATCCCTCTGTATTTCACTCCAATCTCACCCTCAGAAAAGCTATTCATTCTATCCCTCACTTCAGGAAGGATTCCTTCACCCTCCCGCTACTGGAGTTTCTAATTAATTTTTGCACCCATGTTGATGGAGTCTTCCTTCTAGCTCCTTGATCTCCCCTATTGTCCTCCACTTGCAATCACAGGAGCTAGAGGACCCTTCCCCGATTTCTCTGCTTCAGAATTGAATTTAGGGGGAGGAGCTGAAGATAACGCTGATTACGCCGAAAAATTCTGCCCACCCTGGCGTATAGTAAGCCTCTCTCCCTTCGAGGTCTACAGATACTGCTTCACTCTTACCAAATTTAACGTTTAGATTTTGTCGGCACCTCCCCTTTAAGGACCGTCTCAATAGTCTCCCTTTTAGAAGATGATATTTTCTCCTGCTGTTGGCTTTAGTAGGTTCTTCAAGTCCCTGTTCTGGAATGTCCCGAGAAGGACCAGTTCTATCATGTTCCCCTCTAATCCCCAATTTACATGCCGTCCTTCTTAGGGTGGATAGCAAAATGATCTCTTTATTTATTTTCCTTGAAGAACATTCTCCATATTCCAATTAACTCATTTCCTTCTTCACTATTCCCATAATTTTTAACAATCATTTCTATATAGTTTATTCCTGTTACAGATTTTAGTTCACCCAGCGGCCAAAGATCGCTTCTCAAAACTGCATTTAATTCTCCCGATAATCCCCTTAGTCTGTCGGCTTCCTGTGGAAGCTTCTCGCAAATTATTCTTATTGGGCTTCCTGATCTGTTTGATCGGGCCTTTTCGGAGACATTCCCCATTCTTCGAACAATGGTCGTAATACAAAATACAAAATAACATTTCCAGACACTAACACCTATTCACAATCACTCTTTTCCCTCAGACTCCAAGGTCAATGGAGTCTCTCCCACACAATGGCTAATGGTCTCTCCAATTCACACTTACTCTCACAATCACTCCCTTTCAACTGTTTAGTCACTCCCTCAATCGCTCCTATTCAATTATTCAAACCACTCGCTCGTATTCAATCTCTTTCCCAACTCTCTTATCAGTTAAATCACAATCGCTTCATTCTACTCTAAACTTTCAAACAAAGGATCTTCGGTATCTCAATCCAAGTCTAACTCTCAATCCCTGACTCTTCCACACAGCAATCTCTCTCTCACTCAATCCACTTTAAGTTTGCACAGACAGACAAATCCGAACCACGCTAACAAAACTATAATTAGAAACGAAAATATTCCCCCGATTACCAATAACCCAAGACACAGCCCAATATAAACTATAAGCATCCAAAAACTCCCACTCTGATAAATCTTCCTCGTGGCGCAATCGGTCAGCAGGATGACTCCTCCCCCGACACAGCAATCGAAAGAGTACAACCCCTGATCGAACCACCATGATCAGATTCTTACAACACCACGCTCTAAATAATTAAAAATATTTAACTCAAACACACCATTACTTCAAGTATCTAAATCCGTAAACACTCGCACAAGCAGCAATACAAATAACGGTCCATGGACTTGACACAGTCTAAATCTTAACTTTCTAAATCTTAATACACTCTAAGTTTATTTACATACACAGAATATTTACACAATCGGGATCTGATAACAATACAAAAAGCTAGATTTTTACAATTTACAAAATGATTTATAGCACTAGCGCACAGTTCACGAACACTCGATCTCGATGCCGTGTCACGCTGTTATCACTCAGTGAACCTCTCCCTCTGATAACAAAGATTTTCCCCTTCATAGTTTACTCTTTCCTGAGGAATACTACTCCTTAAATGACTACTTTTCCTTCCGAATGTTACTATCCCTCTGCTAAGACTGGACTTCTATAGGCGGACCTCTATCCCTCATCTCTAAATTCTAAGAATTAGGGGTACCCGTCGCTATTCGGATTACTTTTCATCAAGTAAACAGGTTCCCATCTCTCAGGTACTCTTCGCTATCAGGTACTAGTCAACAATTAACCAGAGGGTTACTATTCACTGTTGATCAGCCGCTATTTGGAATCGATCACGGACATGCACCAACTAAAAAGTTCTATATACAGGAATTTGTATTCCACCTTACGGGCAGAACTACAATGTGAAATTCTGTATTTGGAAATTTGGCTTAGCAAATATAGACTCGTTCTCGAACTCCTAATTTTAGTGCGTATCCCTCCTCATACGCGGGCACTCGAATCAAACTAAAATTTCCCAATTAAATTCTCGAATGGACTAGAGTATTCTGGCCAATCTATTCTCTGACCACCAAGCCCAGTACCTTTACGAGATTCCTTGCCCGTCACGTGGGACGCAGGTATCTACACCCAGACAGTCCTCTCTGCTGGGCACTGGGGATTCAGCGCCTAGCCGCTTCACGCTGGCAGTTATTGATGCCAATTTTCAGAACGCACCTTTCCAATCCGCGCTCCTGGCAAAGATCCAGGTCAGAACATAGGTCAGACCTGTATTTCAATACCCCACCAATTAGATACCAAATTTAACCTTGGGCCACCTCGTGCTCAATGAAGCGTGTCAGGCACTCATTAAAGCAGCTGCAATCTGCCAACTGACCAGGTTTTGGGCCACTCCATGCCCAGTTTTTATGGGCCCCCAACCCAAAGGAGTGCAAACCGCCCCCCTGTGCTTGCTAGACTCTGTTCTAATGATCTCGATCAGACCCTTTCCCATGATCCAATGATCGATCCACTCTGACTAACGAAGTGCCGAAAACCAGTGCGAAAACCACACAGTGGGCCAGATTTCTGCACACGCAATCGAAACAGCTCAACACCCTAGATCGCAAACTTGTGTTTGGGGGTCTTTTGAGATCCAGGACGAGCCCCAAATGTAAATTGCTCATTCTAAGCTTCCCCCCAGTCTAGTTTCAGTCAAAAACCACTGAATCAAGCACTTGATCAACTACTCTTTATTTCAACAAAATACAATTACAGTTCTCACCACTGTACCTAACCACTGCGGGTTCGATCCTCGTATCTGTCTGTTCAAGCCCTCTAGGCCTCGCTCAAACAGAGACATTCCAGAAGGTCACGCAGTCCTAAGCCCTCTCCCAGAAGATCGACGCGGGACCTCGTGGCAGCGGACCTTTATAGGTCCCGGGACCTCGAGGGACCAAACCACATGGGAGTGGTCTCTTTACAATCCAATTACAGATATCGATTAACCCCATACATTTCCCTAATCCAATAATACAGCAGCTAATACGTTGTATTCGAACAGGGCTTCTCAAGTAAGTAAACATAACAACATTTACCCTGATCTGCAAGAAAACCAGGCAAGACTCAATACCTCATCCAATCAACACTCGGCAAAGTAGAACTCTGCAACATTATTTACAATAATTTACAAGGTGTATGTCTGGTTTGCAGTCATCCAATCCATTCTATGCATTTTGCACCTAATTTGACAGAGTCTGCAGATGTTCTTACTCCCCTGTCTCACTGTGCGAGTTGGCCCACGAGTGACCCCCCCGAGTTTTCACTCGTGGTGATCACGTAGCGGGAACGTCGGAACTCGCACGAGCAACTTATCGACTCGTGGCGCTAACGGCAGGTACTCGGGAAACTTGTTAACTCGTGAAAAAAATCAAACATGTTTGATTTTTTCCACGAGTCAAATTAACTGTTCAAGTGTAAAATGGAAACATTTTAACTCGTTGTAATAACGTAGTGGCCCCGTGCGTTTATCTTAGTGTCTCGTGAGTGTACCGTGGGAACTTTAATAATCTGTTCTTTTGCTCGTAAGACTGAACCAAA